>JAQGDG010000256.1:0-219194 GCA_029844215.1 Przewalskia tangutica
TGAACTCAAAGGGCCCAAGTAACTTCGGGCTAAGTTCCCTCTGTATTCCAAACTCGTCGCTGACGGGGTGGTACGCTGAAGGCCGTACGCGTCTTTTGAACTCTAGCGTAAGTCGCCGATTATCGCACAATTATACAGTGCGGGCTTCTACTAGACAAGCACATGTATCGCGATCTCTGCTGGAACAAGCTGAACGACTAAGCGAACCGCGACATCAGACCAATCGGCCAGGCAATTTACACTTCCGCCCTCTGAGGCTTTAAAAAGGCGACATCCCGAACTCTTTGACGAAGCGGTAAAGGCTTAAACACTACCTCCGGGGAACAACGATCGCGACCGTCCACGAAATCGAGCAACGGCGAGGCGAATGCGGTCTGAGACTTCGCTTTGAGTTCTTAACACGTGCTTGGCAAAACTTCGAGGAAACAAAAACGGCCGTTCCACGAGCTCTACATGCGTCATGCAAGGTGAAGGTGGGCGCGCCGTGCGACACAACTTTTACGATATATCATCTCGCGTAACCTCTGCTTAGGAGTGGCGGTCTTTCTTTAGAAGTCAACCGCGGTGACCTCGCCGACCTCACGGTCGAATCGTTCGTGAAATCGTTGGTTAACTAAACTCGGGCCTAACACCCTCGTGACCCTATCACAAGGCGGGACCACACTGACCCGGCCCCACCCCAGCGTGCGCGGGTTGACCGCATGTGGCCTCGGCCGACGACAGCGCGAAGCGCTAGCTCGCGAAGGAAAACTCGCTAATCACGTTCACGAAAACCTGGCGGTCTTCTTGGCTCGACTATCTCTTTCATGCCACGCTACTCGGGGACTTATCCCGTAACTTGTGATAGCTCAGCGTGCACTATGCACTCCATAAGGGTAAACATAACCTTCACCTTTGCGAGATGGCACCTCTTTCAAGGTGCTTTCACGTAAAACGATACAGGCTCGCGCGCCTGCATCCCCCAATCTTACTCGGTTAACTAACGAGATTTCTAATCACAACTAACACCTTTGCTATCGAACATAGCACTTAAGGTATACTACTTATCACGTAAACAAAACTGAGAGGGTTAAAGATATATCTATATCTCTTTCTTGCTCGCTTAGTCGTTCTAATCAAGCACGCCCAGTAGAGCGCAGCTAAGGAGGTGACAAACTACCCACCGATCTGAAGGCTAAGTCCTCCGCGAGGACACTCTTTCGACAACGGTCACGGCGGTCGCCGTGCAACCGCGTACCCGACTAAAGGCGACATTGCTGGGATGGCGCGCACCACGTGTGAACAAGCGAATCGGATGGGTGGAACTCGTGTAGGCGTGAGCGGAAGCTCTGGGCTGACCAACTCCGCGTACGAGCGTCACGAAATTCGTGGGACCTCATTGCTGGTGGATGTGCATAATCTAATCTCTTTGGTGGCGACTACGCCTCAAAAAGTTACTAAAGGACCTAGCTGGCTACGGCCTCTTACGGTGTCCTTCGTTAACTGTCGATCTCTCACGTCTCGACTGCTGCATAAGCGATACGAGCCATGCTCGAAGCCTAGCGAAGAATTACTCTTGCCTGACCCTCTTTTAGATAGTCCTCGAGACTCGCGGTGCGTCGGTATACTGCAGTAGCCGTCATAAATCTATAGCTAATGTAACGGTATGCCTGCTTTGCGTCTAAATTACTGTTCGATGCATTAGGCGAAGGTTCATATATCATGGCGCATGGGGGTGTTGCCATTCTTGTGCCAAACTCTGCTTTGGGGCTAGTGGCGTCGCAAATCCCGAATGAAGCACTACCCTAGGTAAAGATTGGGCTGTGCCTCATGACCCTCTGAACTCTGCTCATGACTCCTCGGTGCGCCTCTGGGCGGGTTGCCTGCGCGGAGGCATGCGGTGGGGAAAGAAATCGTTAGAGGTCGACTTACAACACGGCTCAGGCGCGATCTCGAGTGAGAAGAATAGAAACGATCCTAAAATATCATAGCCTCACGATTATTGGTGTGGTGCGCGACCAGCGTGTCAAACTCTCTTGGATCTGGTGCGTAGACACTTTCAGAGGATTAAGCTTGCTCACGATACCACTTTTGTCACGACCGGCGGGCGTGGCGGTGCCTACCGGGCACCACTGGTGACCGCAACTCCATGACATCAGTGTCGAACGTAAAGCGATCTGAGACATATTATGAAATATGAAACAATAATATGAGAAAGAACTTGCCTTTAGGCATATGTATAAATGACAACTTTTAACATGAGCAGTTTAATCGCTTTTACAAACCACCTTGTAGCGATTACTACGGACCTCTAGAATGATCGACAACCGTGGCGGGACGGGGCCACTTGAACCACGAATGTAAACCTTTCTGACGAGGACTATACGGCTGATAAGTATAGGGCGGGCTACAACCAATTGACGCTTGACCACGAGCTAGGATCAACGGTGGTGTACCTCGACTGCGGCATGAGCGGCCCAGAAGGAGGTCGATACAGCAGTGAAGTATGTGGCGAAAATAAATCACGTAAATGAAATCATAGTAGTCATACAAAGCGGGAAGACATGTATGATAACGAGCTACTGATTTTACAATAACTAAGCGGTCGTATCAAATCGGGGACTCGCGCCTCCAGTCATCAAAAAGAAGCATACTTGATGGAGTCTCCGCCCGCATCAATCGTGCGTGGGGACACGTTCGCCATTCTTGCGGTTTATGATATAAAAGCACCAAGGAACACATGAACACGGGTCCCACGTGTGCCATAATAACCGTCACGCGGTGGTGCGAAGGCGTGGCATAATGAGCTACTAACACCAGACATGTGCAGCAAAGGTCATGAGGCGTATCGCTCAAGATCTGTCTAGGCCGGTCACGTGATCAAACACAGCCTTGCGCGAGTATCTAATGTGCGCGTCTAGTCCACGGAACTTCCGCGACTCCGCGTAGGCCAATCTCTTGACGCGTGAGGCATTCCCGCGTCGGTAGCTACTCCCGGCGTCGATCACGAACCGGTCGCATGGCCCGCAAGCAGCGTACCCGTAAAGGGCCAGCGCTAACACGGAACTCGTAGCTCGCGTAGGCCGGGACTGCGTGAGGTATTCTCGAATCATAGGTCCATCGACCACTTTGATACCCGCATGGGCGGCTTAACCCGGAATCATCTCGAGATGAATGCCATATACTATCATATGCGATAGTTAATAAGCGCGTCGAGTGTCACGACCGATTCAGGGCGTGGTAGTGCAAGGCGCAGTAAATCCCATCGAGTAACGGCGGAATATAAAACAAGGCGAGCGGTTTATAAAATAAGACCACAGTTTATACGATGAAAAGCTTGCCTTTAATAATATAAATAACTTCAAGTTTTTGCGATTCATCAGTTGTCTGATAGTCTACTGAACCTCTGAAATGCAACTATGGCGGGACGGAGGCCGCCATACCTAGCTGTACAAGACTATCTACAATCTGCGGGAGATCATACGAAAGTAGAGCCTCGGAGAAGATGGAGCTCACGACAGCCTAAGATCCTAAGGATGTGGATCTAGCACTCTTGCCACCTGCGGCATAGGCGGCCCGAAGGAGAGTCGATCTGACAACGGTGCCAAGTATGTGAAACTATAAAGTACTTTAAAATGAAATCAAAGTATTTAAAACCTTTTCACAAATACAATCAGTTCAATTGCACATAGTGCCACATCCGCAACAACGATAATAGAAAAGCCATGCAGTGCATTCTAGCGCGAATGATCGAAGCGAGGCGATCGCCCGTAGTATCATTCTGCGTGCCTAGTCACGAACTTCGCGGCCCAGCATCGATGTAGCGTAGACGCGAGGTAGCCACTGCGTGGCGGCCCGACCCGGCGTCGCTGAGCTCATGCCCGCATAGCCTCAGACGCGTAAGTCTCGGCGGACGCATAGGAATCCGCGTCGGGCGGCGCGAATGATCAATCACGGAGCATCTGCTCGCGCTAGTCTCGCGAGACCGCGTAGGCGTATAGACCGCGTCGAGAAGCTGACCACCGGTATAATAGTCGGGTAGGTGATGCGATACGATGCGGACTTAGGGTTAACAGCGTAAGCGGCAAGAATGACCCGCTTGCGGCATTACAAGACACTAACACGGGTGGCGTCGTGATATGTCTACTTATCAAACAATCTTACTACAACACTTGAGAGATCAATCTGGCTTTTATAAACAAACAAGTAGCAGATTCCTTTTTATCATTCTTAAGTTGTTATACCTAACTTCCCATAAAAGCTAGCATAACTCTTAAGCCTTTGTTTTAAAACCAATTATTTATCTTACATTAAAAAAATGATCGATATTCTTTTGAAATGTTTTAGGTTCTTGGTTATTGGGCTTGGCTGTGAGCATTCTTAGTAAGTATTATTGAGCTTAGCGTGGCGTTACCATAAGTATTATTCGATTAACACGTATGCGTCTACAGGTACTATATATTGTAAATATCGTACTTTAGGAAGAATCACATGCATACCAGTGAAAACCACGCGAGTTGAATATGTCGCCTTTGAAGTCGACCATAATAGTCACGAATATCTATCAAAGACTATACGAGGTCATTCTAAGCGGAGGTTCACAATTACGGAAAGTCGGGCGTCGTCCTGCGGTGAGCTATATAAGTCTTTGTGAAAGCAGTTCCATGTGAAATGCGATTAGTGATTATTCTTTTAAAACCTACTTGTGGTAATAGTTCAATTAACTTTTGTGATATTCTTCTAAGTATTTATACTTATCCTTATCTCTGACGATGAAGTATTCTACAATTGAAAGGGTTAGGATTATTACCTCGGTAATGATAATATCTAGATAAAGTCGGCTGAGCAAGGTTTAGCTCACAAGTTGTATGCGCCCGGTAGCTCGAAAACTTAGAAGTTCTTGAACTTACCCAGACTAAGGGATTTGGGCTGGGGTATTTTGGGCATTATAACGATGCTAGAAGACAACTTTTCTACCAAGGGAGGTAGATTTCGGCTAGGCTAGGGGTTGGGCCGCACGACTTCATGAGGGGAGGAAGGGGTGTTGGACGAAAAGATCACAAAGGGAGAGGGAGGATTTTTCAAGACTTGGAAGATTTGTGGATGAAGAACTCTTCGTCTTAAGGGGGTATTTATAGGTCAGTGGCCAACCAATGGCGAATTAAGACAAGTGCAAGGCAAGTGTAGGGTGGAGATTTACTCGCGCAAATATCCTACGACTCGCTTGACGTACCTGAGCACAAAAAGCGTGCTCGCTCTCGATCTCGTCCGATGGGCGATTGATCCTGATGGGAGGGTGCCAAGTGTAAGCCCTCGTTGGTCAAAATGTTTGCGTCTACCGGAAAAATCCGCAAAAATTAGTAATGGCATAGCGAATTTTCCTACGATGTGGAAGCGTTTACGTCGAGCGATTCTTTTAGTGAGTTGTGTACAAAAAAGCGTCGAGGCTAACTTAAAGCCAAACTTTTTATGCGTATCTCACGTACATCTGCGAAATCTGAGGGTATAACGTTCTCCTCTCCGAAAGCGTTAAGTCGAATGTTCATACTCAAAACGGATAACGAAAGCTTAACGGTTTGCAAATGCCACCTGTACGCGAAAACAACACTTAGGCATAAATGATAATGAAATTTACAAGCGGGAAAGTGAATTACACGGAGGTGTGGGAATAGGTGAGGATACTTACGCCTCGTGTCCTCGCCGGCGTCGTCATCACTGAGCTCGTTCGCCCGCAGACCTTGGCGGAAGCCCGTCCTTCGTCGCGCGCTAACGACGATCGATTATCGCTATGGGAACCTCCATCACGATAACGCGATCCTGGGCATCGTCGATCGGGTGCACGCAGATGGATCCGATACGTCTCGGCGTAGATCGTGAACCACCGGATGCGCCTCGGATCGGACGGATCAACTGCGTGGCAACCTTGCCTGCGGACAATCTGAAAGCGGCCCGATGTACGCTGGGTGAGTTTCTCTTCCCGAATCTCATCGCACCGCCATGGGTGGCTAGGGAAAACCCAATCATGAACCTCGAACTCAAGATGCAAGCGACGATGATCTGCATCGACCATCGACTACGATTGTCGATAGCGCCATTTCTCGGATAAGCCGCGCTTATCCACTGCTGCACCAAATCTGGTCCAGCTACCTCGCCCACATCGAACCAACTTTATGGGCGTCTGCGCCTCCCATCTGAGGCCTCGTAAGGCGCCATCTGAATCTTTGGGTGGTAGCTATTATTATAGAACTCAACTAGAGGCAAATGATCCTCCCGACTACCACGAAGTCAATAACACGGGCTCGCGGCATATCACCGAGTGCGGATAGTGCGCTCTGCTGTCGTCTGCGTGGATGAAATGCGTGCTCGGGCTCACTGCGTCACTAAACCTCTGGAAAGACCTCCGAAGTTGGCGTCGGGCTCACTGCATGCGATATAATCGAGTAGGGACTCCGTGCGATCGGCGATCTCTCGGATGTAAAAAGTCTGGCATAATCCTCAGCCGAAAAAGTCGTCCTGACGGGAAGAAAGTGGGCTGATTTCGTCAGCCTGTCGACGATAACCCGTATAGAATCATGTCTCCTGAGTGCGAGGCGATCTGTGATGAAGTCGTGTTGATCACCTCCTTCGGTCGGGATCTCATCGTGCGTAACAAACCACCGGGCCTGGTGCTCTGCGCTTCGCTGCGAACGACGGGCTGAGCTACGAACTGCAGCGTCCTGCTTTAAGCCGTCCCGCAATACGGATCTAAGGTCGTGGTACGTCTTGAGTCGACCGGGATGGATAGAGTAATGCTTGTGTGCTTCCCGAGAACACCTTCGAAGTCACGAAACATGCGGAACACCGATGCCCTCAAGCCTTAGCACCCGGGTGCTACCTCAAAGGACCGCGCCTCGCGAAGAGGCGTATCGCGATATCGCATCAAGGCTGGATCCTCGAGCGTTGCCTCTTACCTCGCCAGCGATGGAAGACTTCGGCAGCACTGCGAACTCTAACCCATCTGCTATCGGAATCAATCAAGCGGACACGAGGCTCGCTAAGCGATGCAAATCACGAACCATGTCCCTCTCAGGCTGCAGCGTCGATGGGCTCCCGTCACTACGACTAGGCGTACGCATGACGTTGGCCTTGGGTGGTGCGGGATATCAACATCGTAATCGCCGCGACTCTAACCAGTCTCGTCGTAAGATTCGACTCCTACGGTGAAGATATCTTTGGAGGCTCTTGTAGTGCAGTAAAAATATCCACGTGAACCCCACAAATAGTGCCTCGGATCTTGGCGTGAATCCGGTATGACTCAAATCATGGGTGGGGTAGTTCTACCGTGTTTCTTGGTGTCGGGATGCGTATGATATAACCTGCCATCTTTGCGTCAACATCCCAACCCGATGCACGGCGCGTCACAATACGGCCATAGCGGACCTGCGGAAGAGTAAGAAGCGAAGCGGTGGTCGGTCTCTCTTTTCGGCCCGGTGGAAACCACGCTCCTGGCATCGGTCCGGTGAAACTTGGCTGCGCATACGAGTCGGCTGGTCGATGGTGCGAGAGATAGAAGCAAACTTCTCCACGAACGTAGATAATATCTGCGAGGCCCGAGCTGCGAACCTGCAGCCGGAGTAGTAGGTCTAGGCCAAGTTATTGCCTCGATCTTGGCGTATCCACTCGAATGCCATCGGCCGACAATATGCCCGAAAGCGCCAAGTCAACCAAAACTCACGTTTGGAAAACTTGGCGTCTGGCTAGTCTGGAAGCGTTGCCCGATCCCAAATGCTCGCATGCTCTAGCTACGAGAATAAACCAAGATATCATCGATGAACACTATCACAAATGTGTCCAAAAATGGTTTGAACACTCGGTTCATCAAATCCGTGAATCTGGCGGAGCATTGGTCGACAAAGACGACCACGAACTCATAATGCCGTCTGGGTCGGAATGCGATCCTAGGGACATCCACCTCTCGACGAACGATGATAGCGACGCGATCAATCTTGGAGAAACATCTCGCGCCCTGGCCCAGTCGAACAAATCATCAATCTGGGAAGGGTATACATTCTTAATGGTCACCTTGTTAATTGCACGTAATCAACAGCGTGCGCGGCGTCCGTCTTCTTCGCGAACAATACGGCGCCCCGGGGAGAAACACTAGATGCGATAAAACCGCTTCCACCAAATCCCTAAGCTGGTCCTTGACTCTCGACTCGGCGGGTGCCGTTACGTATGGCGGAATGGAAATAGTAGGAGTGTGCGATATGTCAATACAAAACTCAATCTCCTCTCGGGAGGATGCGGAGGTCATCTGGAAACGCGGGAACTGCGTGACTCTTTGGCGGCGAAAATGCGATGCCGCTGACTTGTTATCAAACACGAGCGAGATGGTAGATATACCCGCACCATCTTCCTAGCCTTGAGGTAGGAAATAAACCTACCGCCGGCGTCTGGTGCTCACTCCCACTCAACAGGCTCGCGAAGCTGGAACGTACTACTCTCTCTGCGATCCGTTGGCGTAGCAAGAGGTAGCCAATCCGTCCAATGATCGCGTCGAAGTCGATCATCTCGACTCTGTCAAGTGGCTGGGGTCAAGCGACGTAAATAGTCACGGGACAAGCTACATATACCGTAGAGCTACGAATCACCGCCCCTTTGGCGTAGCTACCTCGAAAGTCTATGGACTCGGGCTACATCCGCATCTACTAGCAGCGAGATATGGGGCCAGTAGAACAGGATCTATCAAGCATACCACATCAAACCCGAAGCGATAAGGTACGTGGCGACATCGGTGAGGCCTCACGATCTGTCGGTGGACAAAGCATATGCGGTTCGAGGACGCTTCGAAGCCAGGACTGCGCCACGACCTGCTGCCGCGACCATGGTCCGTGTGTACCTTGCCTCGGGCGAGTAAGCTGTCGAGGATGAAGAAGCGACAGACCACCGTATGGTGAGCCTACCACCGGTAGCCCGGTCGGACAAACTCTCGCCAAAGTGACCTGCTGGCCTGGTATAGCAAGCTCGCGGAGTACGGCTCGAGAATGGTATACGCCACAGGCGGGCAATGAAGCGGCCCTCGAGCGTTAGCGCCTGCTACGCTGGAAATCCGAAGTCACGGGCCACGACCCGCCCCAGAATGCTCGGTGTGCTGAAAATGAGTAGGAGCGCGCTCTGCGCCTGGTGGTGCAAATCACGGACCTGGCGTGCCGCCCACCACGAGGACCACCGAAAAGAAGCGGCCGTCTTGGCGCAACCTGCTGGCGATATCGGCTCTGCCCGTGGTCTGCTCTCGCATCTAGTGCATGAGCTGCGTGCGGGTAATGTCATTACGGTGAAGAAAACACGCGCATGACTCGGCCATATAATCATCTAGCCCTGGCGTAGCGGTGTACCACATCCTCCATATCTTACCAATCTTTGGGACATATCTAGCCAAAGAATCAAACTCGACATTGTATTCCTGGTGCGTCCCACGTCTCGTGACAAGAATCTGCTCGGCTCGTGCCCTCGCCATCTGCGGAGGCAAGAAGTGTGAGAAAAGCCTCAAAACTCATCCCATCTGCTGGAGTGCATGCTCTCCCGGAAAGCTCCCATGAATCAAACCGATCGGCGGTGTCACGCGGCCGCGAACCGAATGTCTGACCTCGATCTCAGAGGCCACGATCACCCGCGTAATCCTCTGCGGTGGCGGATGAACTCTGCGGATCATCCTCGGCCTCGACCCGTAAAACTACGGCGGGCTCTGACTCGAAATCTCGCTGACCTCAGGCTATACGCCTCGGGTGCTGGCTACAGTGCGGCCCGGGGCTGGCTGGGCCATCGCGTCGATCTCTCGCAAATGTCAGACCTGACTTTAGCCAAAGGCCCCGGGCCATCTCCTTGTACCCTAACTCCTCCGCCCGGTGTGGGGCGGGAGGTGTGGGTGCGTGGTTCTTTGGGGCGGCGTCATAGAACTTCGTAGTCTACGGTATGGCGGGCACGAGCCCTCGTGACTCTGGGTGTCTGCTGGCGGCTCCTGCTGCCTTGCCGGGCGGGTTGCCTTCGTGGAGGCATAAGCTACGGGAAAAGAATACGTTAGAGGTCGACTATAACACACTCTAAAGCACGATCTCGAGTGAGAATAATGAAACCAATCCTAAATATCCTATAGCCTCACGATTATTGGTGTGGTGCACACTGTAGATAATCGAACTCTACAGATGCGATGCGTAGACACTTTCAGAGGATTAAGCGCTCTGATACCACTTTTGTCACGACCGTTAGGGGCGTGGATCGTGCATCTGGGGCACCCAGTAGTCATACATCGAGTAACGACGGAATATAAAACAAGGCAGAAGCGATTTATAAAATAAGACACGATTTATCGATGAAAAGCTTGCCTTTGGCGTAATATAAATAACTCAAGTTTTGCGATTACATCCCAATGTCTGATAGTACTACGGACCTCTGGAAGTAAACAACTATGGCGGGACGGGGCCGCCATACCTGTATGTCTGAACTATCTACAATCTGAGGAGATCATACCCAAAAGTAGAGCCTCGGGAGAAGATGGAGCTCGACGCAGCACAAAGATCCTGGGATGTGGATCTAGCACACCTTGCCACCTGCGGCATGAGCGGCCCAGAAGGAGAGTCGATGCAACAGTACCAGTATGTGAAACTATAAAGTACTTTAAAATGAAATCAAAGTATTTAAAACCTTTTCACAAATACAATCAGTTCAATTGCACATAGTGCCACATCACAAACAACAACGGTAATAGAAAAGCATGCGGTCTATTCTAGGCGCGAATGATCGAAGCAAGGCCCGATCGCCCGTAGTATCGTGCGTGCCTAGTCACGGACTTTCGCTGCAGCATGGGTCACACATAGACCCGCGTGGTAGCCCTCGCGTCGGGGCAGTGACCCGTCCGCCTAGGCTCCCGGCCGCGTAGCCTCGAAAGACGCGTAGTCTCAGCGGACCGCATAGGGAATCCGCGTCCAGGCTAGACGCCGGAATGATCAATCACGGAGCATACGCTGCTCGCATAGTCTCGCGGACCGCGGCGTATAGACCGCGTCGAGAAGCGAGCCACCGGTATAATAGTCAGGGAGTAGGTGATATCTGATAGCGATTACACGGACTTAGGTTAGCAGCGTAAGCCAAGAATGACCACTTTTACGGCGTTACAAGACACTAACACGGTAGCATCATGATGTCTACTTATCAAACAATCTTACTACACTTATGAGAGATCAATACAAGGCTTTTATAAACAAACAAGTAAATGCGGTTCCTTTTATCATTCTTAAGTTGTTATACCTAACTTCCCGTAAAGCTAGCATAACTCTTAAGCCTTTGTTTTAAAACCAATTATTTATCTTCTGTTAAAAATGATTCGATATTCTTTTGAAATGTTTTGGTTCTTGGTTATTGAGCTTAGCGTAGTGAGGCATTCTGTAAGTATTATTCGAGCTTAAGCGTGAGGCATTACCATAAGTATTATTCGATTAACACGTATCGTCTAAATGTACTATATATTGTAAAATATCATGCTTTAGGAAGAATCACATACCTTACCGGCGAAAACCACCGCCAGTTGAATATGTCACGCAGAGAGTGATAATAGTCACAGATATCTATCAAAGACTACTCGAGGTCATTCTAAGCGGAGGTTCACAATTCTACGGAAAGTCGGGCAGCACATCCCTGCGGTGAGCTATATAAGTCTCTTGTGAAAGCAGTCTATGTGAAGTCTGATGTGATTATTCTTCTTTTAAAACCTTCTTTGTGGTAATAGTTCAATTCTTTTACGTGATATTCTTCTAAGTATTTATACTTATCCTTATACTACAACGAAGTATTCTAATTCAAAAGAGGTTAGGATTATTACCTCGGTAAGCCCGATAATATCTAGATAAAGTCGCTGAGCAAGGTTTAGCTCACCAAGTTGTATGCGCCGGTAGCTCGAAACCTTAGAAGTTCTTGACTTCTACCAAAGACTAAGGGATTTGGGCTAGGGTATTTTGGGCATTATAACGATACTAGAAGACAACTTTTCTACCAAGGGAGGGTAGATTTCGGCTAGGCTAGGGGTTAGGCCTCGGCCAAACTCACGAGGAGGGAAGGGGTGTTGGAAAAGATCACAAAGGGAGAGGAGGATTTTTCAAGACTTGGAAGATTTGTGGATGAAGAACTCTTACGTCTTAAGGGGTATTTATAGGTCAAGAAGTGGCCAACCAATGGCCGAATTAAGACAAGTGCAAGGCAAGTGTAGGGTGGAGATTTACTCGCAAATATCCTACCAACTCGCTTGACTTGTGCACAAGGCACAAAAGCGTGCTCCTTTCTCGATCTCGTCCAATGGGCGATTGAGTCCACGATGGGAGGTGCCAAGTGTCGCCCTCGTTGGTCAAATGTTTCGTCTCTCGGAAAAATCCGCAAAAATTAGTAATGGCATAGCGGAATTTTCCTACAAAGGCGTGGAAGCGTTTCGTCGGAAAGCGATTCTTTTAGTGAGTTGTGTACAAAAAAAAGCGTCGAGGCTAACTTTAAAGCCAAACTTTTTATGCGTATCTCCTACGTACATACTGCGGAAATACGGGTATAACCTGAAACCCTTTACCTGAACATCACAAATACTAACAGCGTAGCGTCTAACACGTTTACTTATCAAAGCGCAAGAAAGTATTATAAGGCTATCAAACCAATCTGATCAAGTTGTTCACACAAGGTACTACTATATGATTAACAAGATCGGGTTTTATCCCAAAGTACTTCATACATTAACTCTTTAAAGATCGTTACTTTGCAAAAGTCACACGATACGTAGTATATGAAAATAGAGTGATTATTTTCTTAAGTAAATCAATTACTCCTCTTTGTAAAATCAAGTAACGTTCTTTCGATGTTCAAGTTTGCCTAATTTCGATGTTCAAGTTTCTCATTTTAGAAAGGTTTCGTAGTTCGTAGTCTTATTCATTTAAGAATATAATTCTCCTTTAAACAATCGAGAAACCTAAGCCTTATATGTGAGTAGGATATTCTTGTTTATTACAATCTTATTACAATCCATGATCAGGAAATATCATTTTGTCTAAATGCTTACATCTGGATGGAGGTTTCTCTTAGGTTTTAATAATACTTAATTATTCAAAACATTTCCTTTTATTAACCTGCGATGGTTTGTCGATGCGTTCGATTTCGAAATCGATAAAACATTCTTAAGCGATTATACCTAACTTCATAAAGCTAGTATAACTCTTAAGTTTTCAAAAACCAAGTATTACTTCTTCTTTCAAAATGATTCAAAAATCTTTAGAAATACGTCAAGTTCTTTATTAACACATAACAAGCGTTATAGTTCAAATCGGTACCTTTTAAAAACCACGTGTATTTTCTTACCGCATAAAAGCTGTTATAATCAACTTCAGTAAAGTCGTTATAACACTTTATGTTTAAACCAATCATACATTTAGCACAATCGTCTACCGTACTACATAGTTCCACGTATCATGCTAGAAGAGATAGGAAGAGGTTCACATACCGCGACGATTATCGACTAATAGCAAAGCGCTCAGTACCTCGAGCCGTGGCTACTCCTAAGCCAAGTAGATCGCGCCACACATAGTATTTCCACCTATAAGGCCACAAGCGCTTATTAACATAAGGTCTCTTCGTAGAACATTCTACGTAAAATTCGACACCTCCCCATGCGGCAATGTAAATCTCTCTCTATCGGTAGGCTACCAAGCCAACTGGGGGGTTATACGTTAACCACTAACGGTACAATTCTACTCCGCGGTACTACTACAAGTCTCTGTAATACCAGCATGTAATTACGATTGGTACTCTTCTTTAAATTCGGGCTTAGTCACGACATTGCGTAAGTATTGTCGAGCTTAAGTGAGGCATTACCGATAACTACGCTCGATTACATATATAGTATCAACTATATATTCTAACAATATGCAAATTCAATTACAATGAGGACAAGATATTTACCTCGATAAGCCCGTAATTATCAAGTTAAAGTCGATCACGGGCAATCGTTTAGCTCAACTCAGTGCGCTCGACCCGCTCCAAACTACCAGAAGTTCTAACCAACTTCTACATACAACTCCAACTAACCATGGAGATTTTCCTAGGGTTTCGGTTTGGTATTGACGGTAAGTATAATAGTATTTACGCTTTTAGTGGTATAACCTTAGAATACAACAAGGTATATGGCTAAGGTAATTTGGGCATTATAACAATACTTTTGAGGTATTTCTATCAGAGGGGGTATTATCTGAAAACAACTAGGCTGAGGGTACCACACACCACATGAGGGGGAGGGCTCTCGGCCACGAGGGCCCTATCTAGGAGGGGGCTCTTGGACGAGTCAAGCAAGAGGAGGGAGGATTTCTAAGACTTAGAACATTTTAGGATGAATAAGTCTTCCAAAGTGGGTATTTATAGGCTGGCAAAGGCGACCAATGGCAGATCTTGCCAAGTGCAAGGCAAGTGTAGGGCGAAGATCTTGCCAAGTGCACCTTATCCATCTACCACAAATATCCTACCACCCTTGACCAACAATGGCCAATTCGTCACCTCTTTTCCGCCTGGCGTGCTCCAATGGGAGGGTGACAAGTGTCTCTCGTTGGCCAAAATGTTCGTCTCTCGGAAAAATCCGCAAAAATTAAAAATGACATAGCCGGAATTCCCTATCGCGAAAGCGTTTCGTAAAAACGACTCTAACCGGGTGTTATGCACAAATAAAATTCGGCCAAGCACTTTAAGGCACAAACTTTTCTACGTACGTCCCCGCGTACATACTCTGGAAATACGGGGTATAACATATATGTCTATCAACGTCTAGACTACTCTGTAGAATATTCTAAGCAGAGGGTTCTCTATTCTACGGAAAATCGGGCAAGACTTCTGCACCGTTAAACTACACCATCTTTATATCTGATCTATGTAAATCTGATTCAATCTTCTACTTTAATATTCTTCTCATGTGATTTCAATTCAATTCTCTTCTCTTATACCATCCTTCTATATAACTTATACTCATTTCTATACAACTACGATGTAATTTCCAATTACAATAGAAGACAAGAGTATTTACCTCGATAAGCCCAAAATTATCCAAGATTTAATGTCGATCTGAGCAACGTTTAGCTCACTGCTCGGCGCTCAACGCTCCAAACAACCCAAGTTCTACGCAACTTCTTCTTAATACTTGACCAATTATGAAGATTTTCCCTTAGGGTTTCGTTTTGTGGTGAAGGAAAGTATAATAGTATTTACGGGCTTCAAGTATAGGGTAACGGAATACTACAAGGTATTTGGGCGAGTATTTTGGAATAACAACACTTGGAGAATACTTTTCTACCAAGGGGGTGTTTCACGAGAACAACACTCGAGGATGGGGTACTTTCGTGAGGACCTTCGAGGGGAGGGAGCTCTTGGGCGAGAGCTACACTAAGGGATAGGGATTTTCAAGACTTAGAAAATGTGGAGTGGATGAAGAAGTCTTGACTCGAGGTATTTATAGGACTTTCAATGGCCAAGATTAAGGCAAGTGGAGGGTGAAGATTTGGACAAGTGTGTGTGGGTCCCACCTTATCCATCTACCACAAAATATCTACAAAACATTGACCAAATGTTTTAGGCAACAAAAATGACAAAAAGCGTGCCAAGAAAATCGTCCGCCCGATTCCAACTTGAGGGTGACACGTATGCCCTCTCGTTGGTCAAAATATTCGTCTCGGAAAAATCCGTAAAAATTATAAATGTCGCAACCGTAATTTTCCCTTCGCAAGGTCCTAAAAACGTTTCGTCGGAAAGCAACTATTTTCGCTAGTTGTGCACAAATTTTTCGCCCATTTGCCTACTTAAGGCTTAAACCTTTGTACGTACGTCCTCACGTACATACTCTGGAAATATGGGGTATAACATTCTCCCCTCCTTAGAAACATTCGTCCCGAATATTCCTTCTCAAGACAGATAACGATAAAGTTCCTCTTAACTTAAACAAGTTGCCAATGCCACACACGGCCACAAAATAACACGCGATAATTTAACCCAATTCGAGAATCACCTACAGCCTCACAAAAGCTCCACCCAAGGTCTAAAAGATACTCCCTGCGCCATTTCACAAAAGAAATGATCACTTTTATTCTCTTAACACATGCTCCTTCCTTACTTACCGTCATTGCCTTCGCACACTCGAACTCTTTCTCATAACTTACATTTATTTGTTGCTTGATTTCAAAATCTCTGAGTTGCTACCTCCAACTTGGTCATCATTAACTGGGAACACTCTGGATGGATCTCCGATATTTTTCCGAACGTAGCAATAAGAAAGACCGGACGCCGCTTCCCTCGCGTCGGACGGCAAAGCTAACTTATAGACAACCTGGCCTATCCTCCAAAGGATCTGAAAACGCTCCAAGTACCTCAGGCTAAGTTTCCTCTGTTTTCCCAAAACTCGTCACACCCTAGGGGTGGTACATGAAGACCGTCGGCACGAACTCCAAGCGTCGTCGCCGATTATCCGCACGACTTATGTTGACTCTGAGCTGCCAATAACCTCTCCTGGATAGGCTTCACCCTATCTACATCCTGCTGAAAAGTATGAATCAACTATCTGAACGCCAACATCAGACCAATCGGCCGAATTACACTTCCGCCCACAAGGCGTCGTAAAGCGATATCTGAATGATATGGTAGCTATAAAACACTCCCTCAGGAGGCAATCCTCACACTTCGCCAAATCAATGCACGGCAGGGTGAATGCGTTCTTGAGACTCACCTTTGAGTTCTAACCCGCTTCTGGTAAAACCTCCCGACAAAAGAAATAGCGCAACCTGGCGCATGCGTCATAAAGTAAAAGTAGGAACCCGTGCGACCTTACAACGCTTCGATATATAACATCGTAACCCATTTGCGAGTAAGCGGTCTCGACTATAAGACAAGATGGGCTGACCCGTCGGCGATCTTGGTCGAGCGCATCCACGAACTCGTCTGTTTGGTTAACTAAACTTGGGCCTAACACCCTCATGACCCCACCACCTGGCGGGACCTACCTCGAATTGACCCCACCCCAAACCGGGCTGCGGGTTGACTCGCGACATGGCCTCAACCCGACCCACTTTGCGTCAAGCTCTTGTTCCCCGATCCGGAATAATCTCACCACCGAGTCACGAAAACCTAGCGGTTTTCTTAGCTCAACTACCCTCTTTCATTTCATACCACTCAGGGACTTATCACACCAGCATATCTCAACTACCCTCTAAGGTCTCCCCGTATAATATTCTAAAGCTCACATTTTCCCTATCCCCAATCTTACCCTTATACCTAACCATGATTTCTAATCACAATTAACACAATGCTATCTGAACATAACACTTAAGATATACTCATCTTATCACACATACTAATCTCTAGAGGGTTAAGGATATACCTGTATCTACTGTTTCACTCCTCTTTGTCGTTCTAATCCATTCTGCCCTTTTGGGCGCATATCTAGGGAAGGTGATGAACTAGTCGATCTGAAGGCGAGTCTCATCCGCGCCCATGGTCGGACAATTTCTGCAAAATGGCCTGTCATGGCCGCAAGCATAACAAGCTATCGAAGAAGTGCGACACTCCCAAAATGATACTTACCACAGCGGCCGCGAGGGTGTGGCCTCCTGCAGCTAACACCCCTTCTCTCCAAGCAATCCATGGCTGATCGGTGGTGAGTCCTCACTGCTACATCCCTCCTGCTAGGACATCCGCACGACCACGTACCACGGCGGCGCGAGTAAAACAAGCACCAACAAAAGACGACATTCCGGGATGGCGCTGCCTTGTGAACAACGAGGAAAAAGCCCTACGGTGGCTAGAGCCTACGTGTATCTGTGAACCGAAGCCACGGAGCTCGACCCAACTCCTGCGCAGAATGTCACGAACCACCGGAGGACCACTCTGCTTAGCGGAATGCGTATCGGTCTGCTTGAGGCGATTTGCCTCGAAAGTTACCAAAGGACCGCTGACGGCCTCTTCGCGATCTTGGTTAACCCGTCGATCCTCGTTCCTCGACTGCTGCGCGCAGCGTCTGTGAGCCCATGCTCGTGCCCGTGAAGATCTATTTTTGCACAACCTCTTAGATAGTCATCAGACCCGTGATAAATCGGTACATAATATACTCTGGGTTACATCCCAGCTAGTAACGAGTGCGTCTTCGCAATCCATACTGCGCTCTCTGGTGGTAGGCGAAGGTCGGATATCATGGCGCGATGAGGCTGCCGCTAGGCTAAACTCTGGCGAAATTTGGTGGCGTGGCAGAACTCCGAATGAGCACCTCACCGTATGATGATTGGGCTGTGCCTCGTAACTCTTCTCACTTTGCTCGCGGCTCACTGGTACGCCTTGCCGCTACGGGCCGGGTTGCCTGCGGAGGCATAATGCGGAAAGAAATCGTTAGAAGGGTCGACTTATAACACGGCTCAGGCACGATCTCGAGTGAGAAGAATGGAAACCAATCCTAAATATCCTATAGCCTCACGATTATTGGTGTGGTGCGCAGCGCGATAATCAAGACTACTAGATACGATGCAGACACTTTCCGAGATTAATCGCTCGATACCACTTTTTCACGACCGAACGGGCGTGGTAGTGCCTACCCGCACCCAGTAGACATACATCAGTAATCGGAATATAAACAAGACATGAAATAATATGAAGTGAAAGCTTGATTTATCGAGAAAGTTGCCTTTCGGCATATATATATATAAAAACTTGAATCCGAACGATTCGTCCCTTTTACAAACTACGCAGCGATTACTGAGACCTTAAGAATGTTATAACCCATGTGTGGGACGAGGCCGCCATACCACGAATGTAAGTGCCTACAACGCGAGGACTATACCGATAAGCCTCGGAGCGGAGCTTCCCAAACGTTGAGCGTGACCACATGAGCGAGGATCAGCGGTGTACCTCTACTGCGGCATGAACGGCCCGAGGAAGTCGATTACGGTACCAAGTATGTGGCGAAAATCGTAAATGAAATCATAATAGTCTATATAAAGCAGAAGACATATATGATAACCAATTTAAGATACACAATATGCGATCATGTCAAGTCGGGGACTCGCCGCCAAAGTCATCACTCGAATATAATCATGGGTCTCATGCTGATATCAATCATGCGTGGAATTCCTTCCTCGCTGGCGATCCATGATATAAAAACACCAAGGAATACACATGAACACGTGTCCCACTGTGTCATAATAAAACCGTGCAGGAGGTAAATGCGAAGGCATAGCCGACTACTAAAACCCAGCACCAACAATGCCATAAACGTATCACGAGGTCTTTCTGAACCGCCACATGATCGGCTAGCCACTCGCCCGCGATATCAATGTGCGCGTCTAATCCTGGAACTTCCGCAGCTCGCGAGGCCACACACATAGGTCCGCGTGAGGTATTCCACGCGTCGCGGTAGCTACTCTCGGCATCTTCTGGACTCGTGGTCGCGTGGCGCGTACCGCATGGCCACATGGACCGCACTAACACGGAACTCGTGGCTCCGCGCAGGTCCCTGGACCCGTAGGTATTCTCGAATCATAGTCACACGCAGTGCACGAGGTGTACCTCGCGTCGAGCGACTTAACCCCCGGTATATCATGTCAAGAGGTGAGTGATATAATACTAGCACAACGACTTATCGTTTAAACAACATAAGCACAATAAGGGAAACCCCCTGTTATACCCCGTAGTTCCAGGGTATGTATGCGAGGACGTACGTACGAGAATACGACAGAAAGATTGGAAAGGAAGAAAGAGGTGATTTTTCCACGGAAAAGTTTCGGTTTTGTGAAGGAAAAAGGTTAGTTAATGGGAATTGGATTCCCGTTTGGTATTCAGACTTCTTAGATTATATTACAATTATGGAATTTTATTTTTGGAAATGGTCACGTGGGGCCACGGGAGAAATTCTGGTTTTGTGGGCCCGCTTGATTTTGAGATTTTGGCCGTTATGGATATTTTCTAAGACGAAATATTTTGGACGAATCGGGGCGACACGTGTCACCCCACGCGGCACCCTTGGGCGAAATATGTTTGTGCACAACACTTTGTTAGAGTCGTTTTTAAAGCGTTCTACCTAACTTACGAAGGGTAAATTACGGCTATGTCATTTAGTATTTTTGCGGATTTTTCCGAGAGGCAAGCGTTTTGGACAACGAGAGGCAACACTTGGCACCTCTCGTTGGTGGACTTCAAGGCGTTAGGGCGATTGGATGAGCAAGGGTTGCTAGATATTTGTGTAGATTTTTGTGAGGTTTTAAGGAGTAGGGTCTAGGGGGCACTTGGGCATATCTTGGCCTCACTTGCCCCACTTGGCTAGATCTTGGCCCTTGGTTGGCCTTTGCCTTTATAAATACCTCTCCCTGAAGACTTCTTCATCCATTCCATAAATTCCAAGTCTTGAAAACCTCCTCCCTCCTTGTTGGTTTCGCCCCTCCCCTCTTCCTTTGTGAGGCCTTGGCCAGGGTGCACCCCTCCTGAGGCCTTGGCCAGAAGTACACCCCTCACAGTAGTGTGGTGAGTGGGTACCCCCACTGCTAGTTTCTTCAGATAATACCCCCTGTGGTGTGAAATACTCTCTAAAGTATTGTTATAATGCCCAAATTACCTTAGCCGTATACCTTGTTGTATTCTAAGGTTATACCTATCTGAAAAGCCCAGAAATACTATTATACTTCCCGTCGATCCACAAACCGAAACCACAGGAAAATCTCATAGTCAGTTGGAGTATTGTGTAAGTTGGTTAGAACTTCTAAGGGTGGTTTAGAGCCGGGTTGGGCGCTCGGAGTTGGAGCTAAACGATTGCCCGGGATCGACTTTATACTTGGATAATTATGGGCTTATCGAGGTAAATATCTTGTCCTCTATTTGTAATTGGAAATTACATGTCGTTAGATTATATAGTTGAAGTATACTATATATAGAACTAAGCTTAGTCTTGTGGCAATGTCTTTTGACTTAAGCTCAAGAACTGAGCTGTAATTACATAGGGCGTATTCAGAGACTTGTGTAGTAGTACTGTGGAGTAGAATTGTACCCGTTCGGGTTAGATGTATAACCCCACATGGTTGGCTTGGTAGCCGGACCCGTTAGAGGAGGAGATTTCTGTTGCGGGAGGTCTGAATTTTCTGTAGAATGTTCTACGATGAGATCTAAATGTTAATAAAGCGCCGTGGCCTTATAGGTTGAAGTACTACGTGTGGCGCGATCTACTTGGCAGGAGTAGCCACGTTTGGAAGTACTTGGAGCGTTTTGCTATTAGTCGATACTCGTCGCGAGGTATGTGAACCTCTTCCTATCTCTTCTAGCATGATATGTGTGAACTATGTAGTACGGTAGACGTACATGTGCTAAACGTATTTGATTGGTTTAACACATAAAGTGTTATAACGGCTTTATGGGAAGTTGGTTATAACAGCTTTATGTTGGTAAGAAAATACTTGTGGTCTTTAAAAGGTAACTGATTTGAACTATAACTGGCTTGTTATGTGTTAATAAAGGACTTGAAGTATTATTAAAACCAGTAGAAACTTCCATCTGCATAGAAGCTAAGTTGAGACAAAATGATATTTCCTAGATCACGGCTGCTGTAATAAGATTGTTATAAACAAGAATATCCTACTCACATATAAGACTTATGTTTCTCTGATTGTTTAAAAGAGAATTATATTCTTAAATGAATAAGGCTATGAACCACGAAACCTTTCTAAAATAAGAAACGTGAACATTTGAAATTAGGCAAACTTGGACGTTTGGAAAATAATGTTGTTACTTGATTTTACAAAGGTAAGTGTTTTGGTTTATTTAAAAGACAAATCACTCTATTTTATACTCACGTATTGTGTGACTTATGTGAAAGCAACGGATCTTTTAAAAGATTTAATGTAAGAAGTACTTTAGGGGTAGATACCCGAACTTGTTAGCTTAAAGTACCTTGTGTGTATAACTTGATTGTGTTGGTTTGTGATAGCCTTGTAATACTTTCTTGTTGATTGATAAGTAAACATGCTAGGATGCTACGTGTGTTAGTATCTTGTGATGTTGCGTAAAGGGGTTTTCCTTTGTTGTGCTTATGTTGCTTAACGATAAGTCATTGTGTTAGTATTTTACATCACTCATCTCTTGAGATGATTAGGGGTTAGCGCCTCCACGCGGGGTAGACTCAGCGGGTCGATGGACCTATGATTCGAGAATACCTGCACGCAGTCCCGAGGGCCTATCGCGAGCTACGAGAGTTCGTGTTAGTGTCGTCCTTTATGGGCATGCGGTCCACGTGGCCATGCGGATCGCGAAGTCGTGACGATCTTGGGAGTAGCTACCCTCGATGCGGGAATACCTCATGCGGGCGATGAGATTGGCCTATCGCGGGCTGCGAAAAGTTCGAGCTGACGCGCACATTAGATATTGCGGGCAAGTGGCGGCTTTGATCATGTGGCGGATGCGGACAGATCTTATAATCTGATTCATGACCTTGATGGTGCGTGGGTGTTAGTAATCGGCTATGCCTTCGCACTTACCATGCGGTTTCATTATGGCACAGTGGGACTCGTGTTCATGTGTGTTCCTTGGTGCTTTTATATCATAAAGCTGGCGGTGAGGAAGGTATTCCACGCGCATGATTGATATTGGGGCGTGAGACCCATTGTTATATTTAGTGATGATTTGAGGCGTGAGTCACGACTTGATATATTTGCTTGTTTATTGTGAGCGTAGTTTTGTTATCATACATGTCTCTGCTTTATATAGTGCTATGATTTCATTCTGATATTTTCGGTTTCACATGCACAATTTTTGTTATCGACCTCGCCCTGCGTTCATCTGCGCGAGTAAAGGTACACGATCGTTGATCCTCGCTCTTAGGGTCACGATTCGTACAGGAAAGCTCCGTTTCTCGGAGGCTTGTCTTGGTATAGTCCTGTTGTTGTAGGTGCTACATTCGTGGTATGGCGAACCACTGTCCGTCGTTGTTGTCATATCATTCGTAGGTCCAGAAATCTTGTTGTGGCGGGGTTTGTAAAAAAGTTAAAGCGCTCATGTTGAAAAAGTTGTTATTTACATATATGCGAAAAGGCAAGTTTTTTCTCAGTTATTGTTTCATATTTCATAATATGTCTTGTATCGTTTATGTTCCGATTACTCGATGTTGTATCACTAGGGTGCCGGTAAGGCACGATCACGGGCGAATCGGTCGTGACAAAAGTGGTATCGAGCGATTAATCCTCGGAAAGTGTCTACTGATCGTGTCGATGAAGTCTTGATTATCGGTGTGTTGTGCACACCAATAATCCAGAGGCTATAGGATATTTAGGATTGGTTTCTATTCTTATCACTCGAGATCGTGCCTTAGAGCCGTGTTGTAAGTTGGACCTCTCGACGAAATTCATTCCTTATCATTATGCCTCGCGTGGCAACCGGGCGGGAGGCAAAGCGAGGAGCCGCGAGTTGAGTTCGAGGGTTGTGAGGGCACGGGCAATCATTACCTAGGGTAGTGCTTCATTCGGGGATTTCTGCGGCGTCACTAGCCCCAAAGAGTTTAGCAGCGGCGGCGGTTCTCTGCGTCCATGATATTTGAACCTTCGCCCACGGAACAAATGAATATAGATTGCAAAGAGGCGACCACATTACTAGCTATGGATTTGGCTACGGAGATTATACCGATGTACTCGCGAGCCTTGATGACTACCTAAGAGGGTTGTGTAAAGTAATTCTTCATTGGGCTTGAGCATGGCACGTATGCGGGCTTATGCAGCGGAAAACGTAGAGATCGGCCGGGTTAACGAGGCAGCGAGAAGAGGGCGAGCGGCAAGGTCCTTGGTAACTTTCAAGGTGAGTATACCTTAAGTGCTATGTTACGTTAGTAGTGTGTTAGTTGTGATTAGAAATCATGGTGGGTTAACCAAGTAAGGTTTTGGGGATAAAGAAGTGTGAGCCTTAGAGCTTTATACGCAAAGACCTTAGAGGTAAGGCCATCTCGGGTAGAGGCGTATGTTTATGTTTGACCATATAGGAGTGCATAGTGCACGTGAGTGTGTTTGGGATAGGTCCTAAGTAGTGTGAAATGAAGAGGGTAGTTGAGCTAAGAAGACCGCTAGGTTTTAACGTGTTTAGTGAGATTGTTCCTTCTGGAGATAGTATTTTGCGCGCTTGCCGGTCGGGTTGAGGCGCGTTGCGGTCAACCCGCGGCATGTTTGGTGGTGGGTCCGTTGTGGTGGTCCGCCTTGTGTTAGGGTCACGCGGTGTTAGGCCCAAGTTTAGTTGACCGTCACGAGTTCGTGGATGCGTTCGACGATGGTCGATCGATGGGAGCAGCCCGTGTTCTTGATCGGGGCCGCTCACTCGGCAGTGTTGATTTATCGTAGGTTGTAAGGCTGCACGCGGTGCCTACCTTCACCTTATGGCAGACAGTGGAGCCCAGGTTACGGCTGTTTTTGTTTCTGGAAGTTTTACCAGGCAGGGTTAAGGACTCAGGTGAGTCTCAGAATCGCATTCGCCCTCGGGCCAGTGTGTGGATTTCAGGGGTAGTTGTGTGGATTGTTGTCTCCTGTGGAGGAAGTGTTTAAGCTACCATTTCAGTGTTCGGATATCGCCTTATGAAGCCTTGTAAGGGCGGAAGTGTAAGTTGTCGGTCGATTGGTTCGATTTTGGCAAGGTTGATACGATTGGTTCAGTTTGTTCCAAAGGTGTGGTTAGGGTGTGAGTTTTGGAAGCGAAGGAACTTAGCCCGAGTTACTTTGGGCCTTTGAGTTCATGTGAAGAATAGGCGGGTTGCCTATATGTTAGCAATTGTCGTCCGACTTAGGAGGCGATGCGTCCGGTCTTCGTATTGTTATGTTCGAGTGGCGTATAAAGAGGCCGTGAGCCTCTACCACGAGAACAGACCCGGTGGCTCTCCGTATGGCACATCCTGAGAAGGGCCGTAGGGCATGCCTCAGGGATCGCAAGCAGCCCGGTACCATTTGTTGGGTCGTCGGAGCAAGGCTCGCGACAAAGTGACAAAAGTGACTAAAGAAGTATATTTTTAACCCCGGGAAGAGGTATTTGTGGTGATGTTAGAGGTGTTTCCTCGTAGACTTGGATATAAGTATGTTGCGCGGTATTTACGTGGCGGTATGGCGGGATTGTTTCGTAAGTATAGTAGTGAAGACTATCTTGGCGCACGCGTTTGTTTTGAGACTTAGAAGGAACATTCGGGACGAATGTTTCTAAGGGGGGAAGAATGTTATACCCCGTAGTTCCAGGGTATGTATGCGAGGACGTACGTACGAGAATACGACAGAAAGATTGGAAAGGAAGAAAGAGGTGATTTTTCCACGGAAAAGTTTCCGGTTTTTGTGAAGGAAAAAGGTTCGTTAATGGGAATTGGATTCCCATTTGGTATTCAGACTTCTTAGATTATATTAGAATTATGGAATTTTATTTTTGGAAATGGTCACGTGGGCCCACGGGAGAAATTTACTGTTTTGTGGGCCCGCTTGATTTTGAGATTTTGGCGTTATGGATATTTTGGAAGACGAAATATTTTGGATTAATCGGGGCGACACGTGTCACCCCATGTGGCACGCGGCGAAATATGTTTGTCAACACCTTGTTAGAGTCGTTTTTAAACGAAGCGTTCTACCTAACTACGAAGGGTAAATTACGCTATGTCATTTAGTATTTTTGCGGATTTTTCCGAGAGGCAAACGTTTTGGACCAACGAGAGGGCAACACTTGGCACCCTATCGTTGGTGGACTGAGAAGGAGTTAGGGCGATTGGACGGGCGCGGTTGCTAGATATTTGTGTAGATTTTTGTGAGGGTTTTGGGCGAGTAGGGTCTAGGGGCACTTGGGCATATCTTGGCCCTCCACTTGCCCCCCACTTGGCTAGATCTTGGCCCTTGGTTGGCCTTTGCTTGGCCTATAAATACCCTCTCCCTTTGAAGACTTCTTCATCCATTCCATAAATTCCAAGTCTTGAAAACCTCCCTCCCTCCTTGTTGGTTTCGTCCTCCTCTTCCTTTGTGAGGCCTTGGCGAGGTGCACCCCTCCTGAGGCCTTGGCCGAGGTACACCCTCCTAGTAGTGTGGCCGTGGGTACCCCACTGCCTAGTTGCTTTCGTATAATACCCCCCCTTTGTGGTGTAGAAATACTCTCTAAAGTATTGTTATAATGCCCAAATTACCTTAGTCGTATACCTTGTTGTATTCTAAGGTTATACCTATACGAAAAGCCCAGAAATACTATTATACGTCCCAGTCCACAAAACCAAACCCTAGGAAAATCTCCATAGTCCGTTGGAGTATTGTGTAAGTTGGTTAGAACTTCTAAGGGTGGTTTAGAATGGGTTGAGCGCTGAGTCGAGCTAAACGATTGCCCGTGATCGACTTTATACTTGGATAATTATGGGCTTATCGAGGTAAATATCTTGTCCTCTATTTGTAATTGGAAATTACATGTCGTTAGATTATATAGTTCAAGTATACTATATATAGAACTAAGCTTAATCGCGCAATGTCTTTTGACTTAAGCTCAAGAAGAATCGAATCAGTAATTACATAGGGCGTATTACATGAGACTTGTGTAGTAATCGTGGAGTAGAATTGTACCGTTCGGGTTAGATGTATAACCCCCGGTTGGCTTCGTAGCCGGCCCAGATTAGAGAGAGATTTACGCTGTTGTGCGGGAGAGTCTTGCCAATTTTACGTAGAATGTTCTACGATGAGATCTAAATGTTAATAAGCGCCTTGTGGCCTTATAGGTTGAAGTACTACGTGTGGCGCGATCTACTTGGCTTAAGGAGTAGCGGCGGTTGGAAGTACTTGAGCGTTTTGCTATTAGTCGATACTCGTCGCGAGGTATGTGAACCTCTTCCATCTCTTCTAGCATGATATGTGTGAACTATGTAGTACGGTAGACGTCATGTGCTAAACGTATTTGATTGGTTTAACACAAAGTGTTATAACGGCTTTATGGGAAGTTGGTTATAACAGCTTTATGTTGGTAAGAAAATACTTGTGGTCTTTAAAAGGTAACTGATTTGAACTATAACTGGCTTGTTATGTGTTAATAAAGGACTTGAAGTATTATTAAAACAGAGAAACTTCCATCCGTAGAAGCTAAGTTGAGACAAAATGATATTTCCTAGATCACTACTTTGTAATAAGATTGTTATAAACAAGAATATCCTACTCACATATAAGACTTATGTTTCTCCGATTGTTTAAAAGAGAATTATATTCTTAAATGAATAAGGCTATGAACCACTAAACCTTTCTAAAATAAGAAACGTGAACATTTGAAATTAGGCAAACTTGGACGCTTGGAAAATAATGTTGTTACTTGATTTTACAAAGGTAAGTGTTTTGGTTTATTTAAAAAGATACTCTATTTTATACTACGTATTGTGTGACTTATGTGAAAGCAACGGATCTTTTAAAAGATTTAATGTAAGAAGTACTTTAGGTAGATACCCGAACTTGTTAGCTTAAAGTACGCGCGTGTATAACTTGATTGTGTTGGTTTGTGATAGCCTTGTAATACTTTCTTGTTGATTGATAAGTAAACATGCTAGGATGCTACGTGTGTTAGTATCTTGTGATGTTGCGTAAAGGGGTTTTCCTTTGTTGTGCTTATGTTGCTTAACGATAAGTTGTGTTAGTATTTTACATCACTCATCTCTTGAGATGATTAGAGGTTGCGCCTCCGACGCGGGGTAGACTCAGTGGTCGATGGACCTATGATTCGAGAATACCTCACGCAGTCCTGTGGGCTATCGCGAGCTACGAGTTCGTGTTAGTGTCGTCCTTTATGGGCATGCGTCCGTGGCCATGCGTCGCAGTCCAGGCGATCTTAGGGAGTAGCTACCACCGATCGCGGAATACCTCATGCGGGCGATGAGATTGGCCTATCGCGAGTCGCGGAAAGTTCCAGGCTAGACGCGCGCATTAGATATCTGCGCGCGGCGGCTTTGATCATGTGGACGGTCGACAGATCTTATGATACGATTCATGACCTTGATGGTGCGTAGGTGTTAGTAGTCGGCTATGCCTTCGCACTTACCTGCATGCGGTTTCATTATGGCACAGTGGGACCGTGTTCATGTGTGTTCCTTGGTGCTTTTATATCATAAAGCTGGCCGATGAGGAAGGTATTCCACGCATGATTGATATTGGGGCGTGAGACCCATTGTTATATTTTAGTGATGACTTGAGGCGCGAGTCCTCGACTTGATATATTCGCTTGTTTATCAGGAATCGTAGTTTTGTTATCATACATGTCTCTGCTTTATATAGGCTATGATTTCATTCTGATATTTTGGTTTCACATACTGCACTGTTGTCGACCTCGCCGGGGGCTGCGTTCATGCCGCAGTAAAGGTACACGATCGTTGATCCTCGCTCTTAGTGGTCACATTCAGCTGGGAAAGCTCCGTTTCTCGGAGGCTTGTCTTCGTATAGTCCTGTTGTTGTAGGTGCTTACATTCGGGGTATGGCGAACCCCGTCGTTGTTGTCATATCATTCGTAGAGGTCTAGTAATCGTTGTGGGCGGGGTTTGTAAAAAAGGATTAAAGCGCTCATGTTGAAAAGTTGTTATTTACATATACGCCGAAAGGCAAGTTTTTCTCAGTTATTGTTTCATATTTCATAATATGTCTTGTATCGTTTATGTTCCATTACTCTGATGTTGTATCACTAGGGTGCCCGGGGTAAGGCACCAGTCACGGGCCCGGAATCGGGTCGTGACACCCCCTTACACAACCATCACAAGACACTAACACACGTTGCATCCTAACATGTTTACTTATCAAATCAACAAGAAAGTATTACAAGGCTATCACAAACCAGCATAGTCAAGTTATTCACACAAGGTACTTTCTATTTTATGCCAACAAGTTCGGGTTTTTATCCCCAAAGTACTTCATACATTATCTCTTTAAAAAGATCATGTTTCTTTCACAAGAGTCACACGATACCCGTAGTATATAAAAAAAATAGAGTGACTATCTTTTTAAGTAAACCAAAACAGTTTCCTTTTTAATATCAAGTAACAACATTCTTTTCCAAACGTCCAAGTTGCCTAATTAAAAATATACTCAAGTCATTTATTTTCGAAAGA
This sequence comes from Przewalskia tangutica, assembly GCA_029844215.1. NCBI lineage: Eukaryota > Viridiplantae > Streptophyta > Magnoliopsida > Solanales > Solanaceae > Przewalskia > Przewalskia tangutica. The sequence continues at coordinate 29,096 of JAQGDG010000256.1, forward strand.
TTTCATAGTTCATAGTCTTAATCAAATAACGTAATCTCTTTTAAAACAATTGAGTAACATATGCCTTATGTGTGAGTAGGTTATTCTTGTTCATAACAATCTTATTAAAGCAGCCATGATCTAGGAAATGTAATATCATTTTGTCTCATCTTAGCTTCTATGCAGATGGAGGTTTCTACTGGTTTTAATAATACTTAATTAGTCAATACATTTCCCTTTATTAGCGTTGCAGTGGTTTGTTCGATACTTATTCTCATTTCCGAAATCAATATAAGGCGTTCATAAACAATTAAGTAAACCGTTCCTTTTATCTCTCTTAAGTCGTTATACCTAACTTCCCATAAAGCTAGTATAACTCTCAAGCTTTTAAAACCAAGTATTACTCTTCTTTCAAAAACGATTCTTATTATTTAGACTCAAGTCAGAAGACATTGCAGTAAAACCACGTTCAGTTAACACACGTACGTCTACCGTACTATATATATTCTTTTAAATTCTCATGCTCGAGAGGTAGGAAGAATCACATACCTGCGACGATTATCGACAAATAGCAAAATGCTCCACCGCTATAACTGGCTAGCCTTGTCCACTTTCAAGTAGAACATGCTACTCATGAACTTTCAACCTATAAAGGCCATATACGTCTATCAACTTCTAGACTACTCAGAGAATATTCTAAGCGAGAGGGTTCTCTATTCTACGAAAAATCGGGCAGACTTCCTCAAGTTAAACTACACAAGTCATCAGAATACAAATTCTATGTAAGTCTGATTCAATCTTCTTCTTTAATATTCTTCTGATGTGATTTCAATTCAATTCTCTTCTCTTATACCATCCTTCTATATAACTTATACTCATTTCTATACAACTACAGTATGTAATTTCCAATTACAATAGAAGGACAAGAGTATTTACCTCGATAAGCCCAAAATTATCCAAGATTTAATGTCGATCCTGAGCAACGTTTAGCTCCTACTCTGGGCGCTCCAACCCGCTCCAAACAACCCTTAGAAGTTCTACGCAACTTCTTCTTAATACTTCAACCAATTATGAAGATTTTCCCTTAGGGTTTCGTTTTGTGACTGAAGGAAAGTATAATAGTATTTCTGGGCTTCTAGTATAGGGGTAACCTTGGAATACTACAAGGTATTTGGGCCAAGGTATTTTGGAATAGTAACAACACTTGGAGAATACTTTTCTCTGGGGGTGTTTCACGAGAACAACACTCAAGAGGAGGGTACTTTCGTGAGGACCTTCTCGAGGGGAGGAGCTCTTGGGCGAGAGCTACACTGGGAGAGGATTTTCAAGACTTAGAAAATGTGGAGTGGATGAAGAAGTCTTGACTCGAGGTATTTATAGGACTTTCAATGGCCAATTTTAAGGAAAGAGGAGGTCAAGTGGAGTGTGAAGATTTGGACAAGTGTGTGTGGTTACCACATTATCCATCTACCACACAAAATCTCTACAATACATTTACAAAATGTTTTAGGCAACAAAATGACAAAACGTGCCAAGAAAATCGTCCACTAATTCCGCCAACTCGAGGGTGACACGTAAGCCCTCTCGTTGGTCCAAAATATTTCGTCTCTCGGAAAAATCAGAAAATTATAAATGTCAGAATTGTAATTTTCCCTTATGAGTCCTAAAAACATTTCGTCGGAAAGCAACTCTTTTCGCTAGTTGTGCACAAATTTTTCGCCCCTTTGCCTACTTAAGGCTTAAACCTTTGTACGTACGCCCTCACGTACATACTCTGGAAATATGGGGTATAACACTAAAAGCACGGAAAATACTACTTTACTTCCTTTAGTCACTAAACGAAACCCTAGGGAAAAATCTTCATAGTTGGTTGAAGTATTAAGTAGAAGTTGTGTAGAACTTCTAAGGGTTTCTAGGAGCGAATTGGAGCGTTCAGAATAGGAGATAAACCTTGCTCAGGATCGACTTTTAAACTTGGATAATTTTGGGCTTATCGAGGTAAATACTCTTACCCTTCTATTGTAATTGGAAATTACATACTGTAGTAGTATAGAATTGAGTATAAGACGTATATAAGGATGGTATAAAAGAAGAGAATCGAATCAGATTTACATAGAATTTGTATTCTGATGAACTTGTGTAGTTTGGTGGGTAGGAAGTCACGCCCAATTTTCCATAGAATAAGGAATCTTGTATCTAGAATTATTCTACTGAGTAGTCTAGACGCTGATAGACTTATATGACCGTTATATAGGTTGAAGTACTACGAGTGGCGTATTCTACTCGGGGTGGAAAAGGCTAGCGGGATTACGATTTGGGCGTTTGCTAATTGTCGGTAATCGTCGCGAGGTATGTGATTCTTCATATCCTCTTGAGCATGATATTTTAAAAGAATATATATAGTACGGTAGACGTACGTGTATTAACTGAACGTGGTTTTACTTCGATGTCTTTTGACTTGAGTTTTAAATGATAAGAATCTTGAAGTATTTCAAAAGAATTAAGAATCGTTTTTAAAAGAAGAGTAATACTTGGTTTTGAAAGCTTAAGAGTTATACTAGCTTTATGGGAAGTTAGGTATAACGACTTAAGAGATAAAAAGAATGGTTTATTGATTTTAGAAGTTAAGAGACTTGATCTTAAAAGATAAGAGACTTGACTTAATTGAATTGATATGAATTTAGTTAAAAAGTGTGAAACCTCATTCGTGAGTAATGAGTACTTGGTTTTTAAAGAATAATGTTTTACTGATTTCGGAAATGAGAATAAGTATCGAATGAACCACTGCAGCGTTAATAAAGGAAAATGTATTGACAAATAAGTAATTATATTAAAACCAGTAGAAACCTCCATCTGCATAGAAGCTAAGATAAGACAAAATTGTATTACATTTCCTAGATCATGGTTGCTTTAATAAGATTGTTATAAATAAGATTAACCTACTCACAAGTAAGGCATATGTTACTCAAATTGTTTTAAAAGAGATTACGTTATTAAGTGATTAAGACTATGACCTATGAAATCTTTCGAAAATAAGAGACTTGAATATTTGAAATTAGGCAAACTTGAACTTTGGAAAAGAATGTTGTTACTTGATTTTAATAAAAGGAAAGTGTGTTGGTTTACTTAAAAATGTTAGTCCCTCTATTTTTAATACTACGGGTATCGGGTGACCTTTGTAAAAGAAATGGACCTTTTTTAAAAAGAATTTAATGTACGTAGTACTTTGGGGTTAAAACCTGGACTTTGGCATAAAATGAAAGTACCTTGAGTTGTGTGTAACTTGCCTATGTTTGCGTGTGATAGCCTTGTCGTGCTAGTATTGTATTTCTATACCACCGCGTCTCTCAATGGAGGGCCGGCTGATTTGTTATGATCTTACTTGGACGTACCGGCAGTGACGGAGGATTCCACGGGTACGCTTCTGTTGATAGTGTTATTCCATGGACTAGCTCTCCATGAGGTTTTCTTGGTCGGCTTTGGTATCCGTAGTTGGCTCGTATTTGCCGGTCGTGGTGATTCGGCTTTGGTATCCGTAGTTAGCCTTACTTGCCCCGTTCATTTTAGTGGCGAAGTCTCGTGATTACGGCTTTGGTATCTGGTAGTTAGCCCTCGTACTTGCCCCGGTCAGCTACGTGACACGGCTTTGGTATCTGGTAGTTGGCTTTCGTACTTACCCCTTGTCAGCTTCGTGGTTTGGTAGTATAGTATTGTTAGTACGGCTTTGGTATCTGGTAGTTGGATTTCGTACTTGCCCCGGTCAGTTGATGATGCGGCTTTGGTATCTGGTAGTTAGCCTTCGTACTTGCCCCGTACGGTTTTATGACACAGGTGGGACCTGGTGTTCATGTGTACTCCTTGGTGTTATTATATCATAAACTGCCGGCAGTGAGGAAGGTATTCCACGGGCATGATTAATGTTGTGGGCGTGAGACCCATAGTTATATTTGAGTGATGACTCGAGGCACGAGTCCACGACTTGACATGGCTTATTTATTGTGGATCAGTTTGGTTATCATACATGTCTCGCTTTATATAGACTACTATGATTTCATTTACGATTTTCGGCCATATACTTGGTACCGTGATCGACCTCCTTCGGGCTGCGTTCATGCCGCAGGTAGAGGTACACCAGTTGTTGATCATCGCTCATAGGATCACAGTTCAGCGTATTGGGAAGCTCCGTTTCTCCGGAGGCTTATTTTTTGGTATAGTCCCCTGTCACTGTAGGTACTTGTACATTCAGGGGTATGGCGGGGCCCTGTCCCGTCATGTTGTATAAAAACTCTTAGAGGTTTGTAGTACTGTTGTGGGCAGGGTTTGTAAGGATGTAACTGTTCGGGTTCAATTTTTATGTATATATACATGCCGAAAGGCGATATTTTCATGGATAAACTGTTCTCATTCTATAATTGTTTCATGTCTTTCTTTTATATTCCGCTGATTACTCTGATGTATGACTACTTGGGTGCCCGGGTAAGGCACCAGTCACGGGCCCGGGATCGGGTCGTGACAACTAGAAATAAAACTACTAAAGCAATTTACATCAGAATAGTTAAAGAATATGTACCTTTTGGATGTTGCTGGAGATGAAGATGTTATTGCAGATGTTGCCTGAAATGTTGTAACATCTGAGGCAATATTACAAACAACATCTTCATTATCAGACAGAGTGTTACACCCCGTAATTCCAGGATATGTTTATAAGAACGTACGTAAGAACTCAAAAATGTTAAGATTTGAAACTAGTAAATTTATCGAAAATATGGAAATGTCGGAAAATGAAATATTGCGACGAATGGGAGGGCGACACGTGTCACCCCCCCCCCCCCCCTTAGTGGTCTTGGACGAAATGGATATGGTTAGAATGGTCATTTGACCATATTTAAAATGACCAAGTCTTGCAAAGACTTAAGCTTGACATTGTTGACTTAGTCAAGAGCCACTTGGCTTGATCCTTGTGAAATGCATCCAAGCCACCCATTTGTTTTAATCTTGACCCTCCATGTTTCTATATAGTAACACTAGTAGCAATACAATGCTTTACACTTAGTCATATTTCAAGAAAAATTTGAAGAAACTCAAAGGGGAGCTCTATGGCTTTGGCTATGGTTTCAAGAGGAAGATTTTCGTTTGTTGTCCAATAATCCCCATACTTTAAACCAAGGTTCCTAAGGGTATTGTAAGTGTATCTCAATAGAAAGATCCCGAAAAGTGGCGTTTTCGTATTAGTCGCAAGGTGAAAACCTAGTCACTTTCCTAGGTTTGGATTGAGAACTTAAGGAAAGTTGTTTGTGATCTTCTAAGGGCTTCAAGTGGTGGATTGGAGTGTCAAGGAGAGGCTCTAAGTTGCTAGGGAGCGACTTCGGATCTTGAAGTGGATTAAGGCTCACTAAGGTAACAATCTTGTTTTCTTAAGTGTTATAAGATTACATATTGTTGTAGCCTTATATTTTGACTAGCATGAAGTATATGTATTAAATATTGATAAGTGTTATGGATATTGGAAGCCTAAAATCCGAAATGACATTGATTAGCCATTTGAAATTGAAATACAATTTTGGTCGATAATTAGAATTGTCGCATGTTACCTACTTGAAGATTGTAGTAGTTATAATTGATTGTGGCTTGATAACATGTTATACTAAACAACTTGAATTGAAAAGGAATTGGAAAGGTTGATATGTTGTTACACCTTTGGCCGAGAATGACTTTGTATGTTGGACTAGTTTGATATTAATTTGTGGGGCGGAATTTTACACGTCTTGTAGGCGTGTAATACCCTATTGATAACTACATTGTTGAGCCTTAAATGTGGCGTGTTTGGTTATTGAATTGGGGCCTTGAAAAAGGTGGAAACGTATGTAGAAACAAAGGAAGTGCTGTCCGATTTTCCGTAGAATTTAGTGACTTTGCACTTGGAATATTCTACGATTGAAGCTAGAAGTTAATAGACGTATTATGGTCATTATAGGTTGACATACTACGTACGGAGTATTGGACTTAGCAAGTGGATTGAACCGAAGAGGTATGTGGAACTTTCTTATCTCTTGAGCATGAATAGTTGTAAATATATAGTACGGTAGACGTACGAGATTTTTGACAATCTAATCTATTTGATATCTTTGGCTTATTTTAAGAATGTCCAAGTTGGTTGAGTTAGGGACTTAACTCACTTGTTTAAGAATATTAAGGATATCTTAGTTTCTAAAAGTTAAGAGACTTAAAGTATTTTAAAAGTATATGATACTTGGTTTTGAAAGTATAAGTCTCTTGGATATAAAGAAGAATGTATTTGTCTAAAGTATAAAACAAGTATAACGGCTTTATGGGAAGTTGGTTATAATAGCTTTATGGAAAGTTAAAAAGAGTGGTTTACTCTAAGTAATGTAAGTATGATAAATGACTTGAAATAATGAAAGGCAAATTGATTTTAAGGCATCAATTGCTTAAGGTTTTAAAAGAAAGAAGTCACTTGATTTAGAAGCCTATAAATGTATTTCTAAAAGGTATTGTGACTTGTCTTGAAAAGTAGATATGACTTGATACTACGATTATTAGTATCTTGGAAGTTTTATATGAAAAAAAAGTCATTTTAAAAGAATAGAAGTACATAGTACTTTGGGTTAAATTCCCGGATTTTATAATGACATGTTAGTGCCTTAAGTAAACTAAAGTGAGAGTGTATATGAATAAGGCTAATAAGAAGTTAGGGGAATTTCTTAACTTGCTTATGTTATGTATGATAAGCCGGTAGTGCTTATGTTATGTATGATAAGCCGGTAGTGTTTATGTTATGTATGATAAGTCGGTAGTGCTTATGTTATGTATGATAGCCGGTTGTGCTAGTTTATGTTATTCTTACGGGGTAAAGCCCCGGGTTACTACTAATTCCATAGATTTGCTACCCATGATGCGAGTGCGGCGTTTGTACTCATTGCGGGCCCATCGGACCTAAGCGGGTGAAATAGTCCTATGCGGGTGAAATAGTCCTATGCGAGGAATACCTCATGCGGGTCCACACGACCTATGCGGGCGGATACTGACTATGCGAGAAGTTACCTCATTGAGGTCCACGGGACTATCACGGGTGAAATAGTCTCGAAGTAGGATTGCTTAGTGATATACTGGCGGGTGGCCTACTTTGATCATGAGCCTCCTATTTTTACGCGAGAAAGTATACTCTTGTTTACTCTCATTGTTGGTAAGGCAGTGTCTTATTATTTGAGTTATCATACATGTCTCGGCTTTATTTTAGACTTATGATTTCACTACTGATTTTCGATTTCACATATTTGGTACTGTTGTCGACCTCCTTCGGGGATGCGTTCACTGCGCAGTAGAGTATCTGAGTTCTTGATCCTCACTTTTAGGATCACTGATTCAGCTGTTGAGAAGCTCCCTTATTCCGATGGCTTATCCTTTGTCCAGATCCCTGGTATTGTCGGTTGTCGGATTTGGTCACGTGGGGCCCACCCGAGGAATTTTACGTTTTGTGTGGCCCACGAGGGTTACAGAATTTTATGGACGAATGGGAGGGCGACACGTGTCACCCCCCACATTGGTCTTGGACGAAATTATACAAGGGTAGTATGGTCATTGACCATTGAAGATGAATAAGTCTTCAAAGCTTGAGATATTTGACTTAAGTCAACTTGCCACTTGTGTAGATAATTAATGTCCTTCATCCTAGCCACACAAATGGTTTAATCTAGACCCTTCATTGTAGTATATATCCTACACTAGTTGCAAGACAAGTTCCATACTTAGAGAAATTTTTCAAGAAACTTGTGCTAGCCTTAGAGGTGCTCTCGGCTTTAGTGCATTCTCCCACACAAAAAATTTAGTTTGTGATCCATTATTCACAAGACTTTAACCCAAGGTCCCTAAGGGTATTGTAAGGATATCTCAATAGAAAGATTTCGGAAAAACGACATTTTCACGTTAGTCGCAAGGCGAAAACCTAAGGCATTTTCATAGGTTTTGATTGGAAATGGAAGAGAAGTTGGTTGTGAGCTTCTAAAGGCTTCAAATAGCGGATTGGAGCGTAAAGGAAAGGAGCTAAGAATTGCTAAGGAGCGACATTTAATCTTGGAAATTATAAGGGCTTGTAAAGGTAAAAATTCTTGTCGTTTTAGTAATTAAGATTACTTATTGTTGTAGCTATGGATATTAGCAAGTATGAGATATATATTATGAAGTTGATAAGTGTTATGGATATTGGAACTCTAATCCGAAAACTAGTATGTTTAGCCTTGAGATTTCAATTCAATTGGATTATTAGTTTAATCGTCACATGTTATATAAAGAAGGAATTATAATTGTTAAGTTATTTATGACAATATAACATGTTAGACCTAAGAAGTTGGATTGAAAAAGAATTGGAAAGAACTTTGTGTTATTGAATAAGTTAGCCGAGAATGACCTTGATTAAGGACTTAGTTGGTATTAATTGTGGGGCGAAATTTTACACGTATTGTAAGGCGTGTAATTCCCTTTGATTGGTTGTTGTATTGGGCCTTAAATGTGGCGTGTTTGGTTATTGAATTCGGTCTTGAAAAAGGTGGCAAAGTATGTAGAAACAAAGGAAGTGTTGTCCGATTTTCCGTAGAATTTAGTGACTTTGCACTTAGAATATTCTACGTTTAAAGCTAGAGGTTTAATGGACGTATTATGGTCATTATAGGTTGAAGTACTAAGAATAGCGTATTCTACTTGAATGATGGAATAGCTATCAAGGTTGAAGTACTTCGAAGCATTTTGCTATTTGTCGATAATCGTCGCGAGGTATGTGAACCTCTTCCTTCTTTTGACATGATTCTATGTATGGAATATACATGTAGTACTATTTCATGATTCCTTCTACTCTTAGAAGCTAAGAGGTATGTATGTTGATTTACTCTACGTAAAGGTTATGTCTAGGTTATCCTAAGTTTTTACCAAGTCTTATGGGGGATGTTGGTAAGAGTCGTTAGGAGGTATTTGGAGCCAAGTTGACTTGGCTAATTTTACGGCACAAATGAGAATAAGTATCGAACAAGCCATTGCATCGTTAATAAAGGAAAATGTAATGACAATAAATTAAGTTAAAATGGGTAGAATTCTCCATCTGCATAGAAGCTAAGATAAGACAAAATTGCATTACATTTTCTAGATCATGGCTACTTGATTAAGATCGTTATAAATAAGTATAACTTATTCACAACGCACCAAAGTATATGTTACTTAATTTATAAGAATTTACGTATGAAGTTTTAAGACTATGAACCTCAAATTCATAAAAGGTTAAGGGACTTTATTTTTTCAAGTTATGGGACTTGATTCTTAAAGGAAGAAATGAATTGATTTAAAAGTATAAAATACTTGATTTGGAAAGTATTGATTTCTTGCCATTCTAAAGTTAAGAAACTTGTTTTCTTAAAAGTTAAGAGACTTGAAGTATTTTGAAAGCTATGTGATTTGATTTGAAAGTATAAGTCTCTTGGTTGTAAAAGGAATGAATTTATCTAAGACATAAAGATTTATAACGGCTTTATGGGAAGTTGGTTATAACAACTTTATGCAAGATTAAAAGAATGGTTTTCTTCAGTAATGTAAGCAAAGAATGACTTGAAATAAAGAAGGGCAAATTGTTTTAAAGGTACCAATTGCTTAAGGTTTTTAAGAAAGAAGTCACTGGATTTAGAAGCCGGTAAATGTATTTCTAAAAGGTATTGTGACTTGTCTTGAAAAGTAGATATGACTTGATACTACGGTTGTTAGTATCTTGGAAGTTTTATTTGAAAAAGAGTCATTTTTAAAAGGAGTAGAGGTACGTAGTACGTTGGGTTAAATTTCCGGATTTTATATGACATTATCGCGTCCCAGAAATGGGTCGGGCAGTATACCTTTATGGGCAGACTATATGACATTATCGCGTCCCAGAAATGGGCCGGGTAGTATACCTTTATGGGCAGACTATATGACATTCTCGCGTCGAGAAATGGGCCGGCAAAGATACCTTTATGGGCGGACTATGTGACCTTATCGCGTCCCGTGAATGGGCGGGCAAGATACCTTTATGGGCGCACTATGTGACTTTATCGCGTCCCAGTTGGGCGGCGATATAGCGTCCCTCCATAAAGGGCCGGATTATGTTATGTAAGGTAAGTAAGTTATATGGTAATGAACTTGACGGTTTTTCCTAAGCATGTACGTAAGAATGTGACTATAACTTTTATGTAAATGGGAAAAGATAATAAGGTACGATTAAGTTCACGAGATGGTAATGACACGGTAGGATCTGGTATTTACCCTTTTTATACTTGCCCCTGTCATTCTTTTGTACACTTATGATTTGTTTATTGTACCTTATTTTTCCGTTCCATATTCTTAAACTGTTGTTATCGACCCCGCCCGATGCGTTCATGTCCGCAGGTTTAGGTACACAGTTGTGGATCCGCGAGCTTAGGATCCTGGTTCAGCATTTTGAGATGACTCCAATGTTCCGGAGCTTGTCGTCATGGTTATGTATATTCAGGGGTACGGCGGAGCCTTGTCCCGTCATAGCATTTGTCCAAATCTTAGAGGTATGTATTCATCTGTGGGCTGGACTGGCTAGAGTTGTTTTTACATTGTTAAACAGTGTAGACCCTTTCGGACAATTTTTATGTTATGACATCCTTATCGGCTTGGCCTTAGTTTAAAAAAAAGAGTGTTATTTATCTTCCGCAGTTTATTATGTTGTATGAATAGAAGGGTGCCTGTGTAGGCACTCGCGCCCGGTCCTGGCCGTGATTATTAGTATCTTGGAAGTTTTATATGAAAAAAGTCATTTTAAAAGAATAGAAATGTAGTACTTCTGTTAAATTCTGATTTTATAATGACATGTTAGTGCCTTAAGTAAACTAAAATGAGAGTGTATATGAATAAGGCTAATAAGAAGTTAGGGGAATTTCTTAACTTGCTTATGTTATGTATGATAAGCCGGTAGTGCTTATGTTATGTATGATAAGCCGGTAGTGTTTATGTTATGTATGATAAGCCGGTAGTGCTTATGTTATGTATGATAGCCGGTTGTGCTAGTTTATGTTATTCTTACAGGGTAAAGCCCCGGGTTACTACTAATTCCATAGATTTGCTACCCATGATGCGAGTGCGGCGTTTGTACTCATTGCGGGCCCATCGGACCTAAGCGGGTGAAATAGTCCTATGCGGTTGAAATAGTCCTATGCGGTTGAAATAGTCCTATGCGAGGAATACCTCATGCGGGTCCACACGACCTATGCGGGCGGATACAGCCTATGCGAGGAAGTTACCTCATTGAGGGTCCACAGGACCTATGCGGGTGAAATAGTCTCAGGAGTAGGATTGCTTAATGACATACGGGCGGGTGGCCCTACTTTGATCATGAGCCTCCTATTTTTGTCACGACCCGAACCCGGGCCCGTGACTGGTGCCTTACCCCGGGCACCCTAGTGATACAACATCAGAGAAAATCAGCGGAAATAAAAACATGAACATGAATTAAGAGACAAAATAAATAAACCCGCCAACAAAACGATTGCCTTCATCATATATACATAAATATCCGAACAGCTTATCCTTTTTACAAACCGCCCAAAAGCAATTATTACAGACCTCTAAGATTTATACAACAACTATGACGGGACAGGGCCCCGCCATACCCCTTAATGTACAAGGACCTACAGACTCAGGGTAACATACCAAAGATAAGCTTCCGAAGGAACGGAGCTTCCCAATACGCTGAAAGGTGATCCTAAAAGCGGGGATCGACAGCCGATGTACCTCTACCTGCGGCATGAACGCAGCCCCCCGAAGGAGGTCAGTACAACAGGTACCAAGTATGCACTTCTTTCAAAAAAGTTCCTTAATCTTTTAGAATACTTCAAGGTTCTTTATTATCACACATCAAGTTGGTTATAAGTCAAATCAGTTATCACAAAGCATTTCTCATTTACATAGAGTTGTTATAACACTTTATGTTTAAAAACAATCAAATACATTTAACACATGTACGTCTACCGTACTACATAGTTATACACCTATCATGCTAGAACAGATAAGAAGAGGTTCACATACCTCGCGACGATTATCGACTAATAGCAAAACGCTCCAAGTACCTCAAACCGTCGGCTACACTCTCAGTCAGCGGATCTCTCCACACGTAGTACTACAACCTATAGAGGCCACAAAGCGCCTATTAATATCTTTAGATCCCGACGTAGAATATTCTCTGCGAAAATTCGGCGGACCTCCCCCCACGCAACAAACGTAAATCTCTCTCTATCGAGGTCGGCTACCAAGCCAACCGGGGGTTAACACGCCTAACCTGACGTGTACAATTCTACTACAGAATGCTACACAAGTCTCATGTAATCCCATGTAATTACATTCGCTTCTCTTCTATAAATTCAAAGCTTAAGTCAAAAGACATTGCACAACTATGTTCGATTCTATATATAGTATACTTAACTATATACTCCTGACATGTAATTTCCAATTACAATGTATGTTAGGAATGTTTACCTCGATAAGCCCAAAATTATCCGAGTTTATATGTCGATCTGAGCAAGGTTTAGCTCTACTCCGTGCGCTCCAACCCGCTCCAACCAACCCTGAAGTTCTAACCAACTTCTACTTAAATACTTCAACTAACAATGAAGATTTCCTTAGGGTTTCGTTTAGAGGCTAAGAGGAAGTATAATAGTATTTTCTTGGCTTTTGTATAAAAAGGGTACTTTGGAAAGTACTACAAGGTATATGGGCTAAAGTATTTGGGCATTATAACAATACTATGAGAGTATTTCTATACCACAAAAATGGGTATTATACGAAAACAACTAGGCTAGGGGTGTACCACGAAGCCTCTACAAAGGGGAGAGGCCCTCTCGGCCAAAGCTTCTCAAGGGAGGGGCTTTGGATGAAGCAAACTAGAGGGAGGGAGTAGTGTGAGACTTAGAAAGATTGCTCAAGTTTGGATGAAGAAAGTCTTCAACTTAGAGGGGTATTTATAGGTCAAGCAAAGGCCAACCAATGGCCAAGATGAAGACAAGTGTGGTGCAAGTGTAGGGCTAGATTTCAACTATGTGGACCTTATCCATCTACCACACCAACTTGCACAAATATCCTACAACCAAAGGCACAAAAACGTGCCCTTGACTAGCCCTGCCGTCCACTTACTCCCAATGCGAGGTGACACATGTCACCCTCCCGCTGGTCCAAAATGTTTCGCCTCTCGAAAAATCCGCAAAATTATTAATGACATGGCGGAATTTTCCCTACGAAGTCGTGGAAACGCTTCGTCGAAAAACGACTCCTTCCGCACTTGTGCACAAATTCGAACCTATGCCTACTTTAAGGCTCAAATTAATATCGTACGCCTCGCATATACTGGAAATACGGTATAACATTCTCCTCTCAGAAACATTCGTCCGAATGTTCCTTCTAAGCCTCAAAACAAACATACGCCAAAGATAGTCTTTACTACTATACTTACGAGAACAATCGCCACACTGCCACGTAAACACCACGCAAATACTTACATCCAAGTCCACGAGGAAACACCTCTAACATCACAAACTTTTGTCACTTTGCCGCGAGGTTCTAGTGTCACTCCGACCCAACAAATGGTACCGGATCGCATGCGATCCTCGAGGTCTAAAATATACATCCTTCGCACCTTCTCCCTTCACAAGAAATGATCATACCTATGCTCGCAATACATGCTCGCTTACTCTGCTACTCGTCGTACTCTTCTCGAACACTTGAACTCTTCTAGTATAATGCCACACTTCCACAACGCTTCGTTTTCCAACCCTTGAGTTACTACCTCCAACTTGGTCATCTTACTAACCTCGATTTCCTCTAAGGCCATTCGGCCTTCACGAACTGATTCGTCGAACGATCCACGAACTCATACGATGGTCATCTAAACTGGGCCTAACACCCTCGTGACCTACCACCGGGACCACCCAGTGACCCTACCGAAGCAGCCGCGGGTTGGCCCTCATCATGGCCCCAACCCGACCCACTTAACGCATCACGCCTTGTTCCCGATCCTAACAATCTTACCTCTGAGTCATGAAAGCTACCACTTCCATCAGACACTACCGTGGACTTTATCACACGAAACGCTCTAGGCATAAAATGCGCTCAGACAAGGATCACTTGCAAAATCGTACTCAAGACGGCCTTACATCTAAGGTCTCAACGTAATATTCTAAGGTTCATCATTTTCTCACCCCAAGCTTACCCTTCTCACTAACCGGGTTCTACATCACGCTTTAGCACAAAGCTATCCGAACATAACACTTAACACATTATCATAACATCAATACATACAAGTCTCTAGAGGTTAAGGATATACTGAAAATAGGCGGTTCAAGGACCGCTAAATCGGAACTTCCACCGCGACCTCTCTGGCGCCGGTGTATGAACATCCCGCCTAGTAGAAGGTGAAGAACCATGAATCGATCTCGTAGTCGTGCTATCCTACCATACTACCCACGGTGGACAGCTCCCAAAATGGCCTCTGGGCCGCATGTAAAACAAACTCCGGACTAGCACGACACTCCCCACCGCGAGTCTACCCAGTCACAACGAGGTAGGGGTGGCTTCACCGTTAACACCCGCTTCTCGGTAATCAACCTGGAGCCACGACTGCCTCCAAAACTCGACGCTCAAGATTGTGAGGACCACTCAGATCGGGCGAGGCGCATAACTAGTCTGCTGGCGAGGCGGTTCGCCTCGAAAATCACCAAAGGACCTCGCAGCTTCGCCCTCTTCTGCGATTTCGTCATTCGCCGATTTCTCGCTCTCACCTCAGTGCATAAGCTCGCATGCGGGCAATGTCCATGCGGTGAAGAGCTACACTAACAACTCTGCTAGGTAATCATCGAGCCTCAGTAACATATCGGTGGACTCGATCCTCCATACTAGCTACTAATGCGAGGACGTCACGCCAATGAGTCGAACTCACATTGTACTCCCATCACGCTCGCTCTGCGCAACACCAAAAATCGTCGGCCCGAGCCCTCCTCATCCGTGGCGGCAAAGTGTGCAAGAAATGCCTTTGAGAACTCGTCCCACAAAGCCGAAGTGCATTCTTCCCGGGGCGGCTCACGAATCAAACCAATCGATCGCGGTATCACGCAGCCGATGCGAACCTAGACCACCGACTCGGTCTCCGATGCCTTGATCACTCTCACGATCCGTCATCGCGGATGAACTCGCGATCATCCTCGTGCCTCGACCCATAAAACTCGCGGGTTACACTCGTAAAATCCCGTAGTCTCAAATGCGCTCGGGGTTGAATTACGTGCTCCGATCGAATCGCTGCGTCCGGCCTGTTTTATCCTCAAGTCCGCCTGACCACAGCCATTAATCGCCATCTCCTTGTAACCTATCTTCTCCGCCCACCGTAGGGCCGAGGCTCAGTCGTGGTCTCTGTAGGCGCTTGCTCTACTCGTGATCTCCTCTGGGCCGCCCCACGGGCGGGTTGCCGCGAGGCATAATCGTAAAAACGAGATACGCCGGAGGTTCAACTTACAACACGCTCTAAGGCACGATCTCGTAATGAGAAGAATGGAAACTAATCCTAAATGTCCTATAGCCTCCCGATTATAGATGTGGTGCACAACACACCGATAATCAAGACTCTACTAGACACGGTTCGTAGACACTTTCCGAGGATTAATCGCTCGATACCACTTTTGTCACGACCGAACTCGGGCGTGATCGTGCCTACCCGGCACCCTAGTGATACAACATCGAGAAAATCACGGAAATAAAACATGAACATGAATTAAGAGACAAAATAAATAAAGCAACCAAAAAAATTGCCTTCATCATATATACATAAATATCCGAATGCTTATCCTTTTACAAACCCGCCTTCAAAGGTTACCTCTAAGATTTATACACAACTATGACGGACAGGCCCCGCCATACCTTTAATGTACAAGGACCTACTGCACTGGTAACATACCAAAGATAAGCTCAAGGAACTGAGCTTCCCAATACGTTGAAAGGTGATCCTAAAGCTGGATCGACAGATGTACCTCTACCGCGGCATGAACGCTAAATAAGGAGGCCAAGATAACAGTACCAAGTATGCACTTTTTCAAAAAGTTCCTTAATCTTTTAGAATACTTCAGGTTCTTTATTATCACACATCAAGTTGGTTATAAGTCAAATCGCTTATCACAAAGCATTTCTCATTTACATAGAGTTGTTATAACACTTTATGTTTAAAAACAATCAAATACATTTAACACACGTGCGCTCATACTACATAGTTATACACCTATCATGCTAGAACAGATAAGAAGAGGTTCACATACCTCGCGACGATTATCGACTAATAGCAAACGCTCCAAGTACCTCAAACCGCTTCTACACTCTCAACAAACAGATCTCTCCACACGTAGTACTACAACCATAGAGGCCACAAAGCGCCTATTAATATCTTTAGATCCCGTAGAATATTCTACGTAAAATTCGCAGACTCTCCCCGCAACAGAAATCTACTCCTCTATCGAGGCCGCTACCAAGCCAACCAGGGGTTAACACGCCTAACCGGACGTGTACAATTCTACTACACAAGAATGCTACAAGTCTACTGTAATACCTATGTAATTATTGCTTCTCTTCTTTAAAATTCAGTCTTAAGTCAAAAGACATTGCCGCACAACTATGCACAGTTCTATATATAGTATACTTAACTATATACTCCTACAACATGTAATTTCCAATTACAAATGTATGTTAGGAATGTTTACCTCGATAAGCCCAAAATTATCCGAGTTTATATGTCGATCCCGAGCAAGGTTTAGCTCTTACTCTGCTCCAACCCGCTCCAACCAACCCTTAAGTTCTAACCAACTTCTACTTAAATACTTCAACTAACAATGAAGATTTCCTTAGGTTTCGTTTAGAGGCTAAGAGGAAGTATAATAGTATTTTCTTGGCTTTTGTATAAAAGTACTTTGGAAAGTACTACAAGGTATATGGCTAAAGTATTTGGGCATTATAACAATACTATGAGAGTATTTCTATACCACAAAACGGGTATTATACTAAAACAACTAGGCTGGGGTGTACAAAGGGGAGAGGTTCTCTGCCAAAGCTTCTCAAGAGAGGGCTTTGGATGAAGCAAACTAGAGGAGGGAGTAGTGTGAGACTTAGAAAGATTGCTCAAGTTTGGATGAAGAAAGTCTTCAACTTAGATGGTATTTATAGGTCAAAAGGCCAACCAATGGCCAAGATGAAGACAAGTGTGGTGCAAGTGTAGGCTAGATTTCAACTATGTGGACCTTATCCATCTACCACACCAACTTGCACAAATATCCTACTAACCAAAGGCACAAAAACGCGTTCGACTAGCCCTTGTCCCACACTTGCTCCCAATGTGAGGGTGACACATGTCACCCTCTCGTTGGTCCAAAATGTTTCGTCTCTCGGAAAAATCCGCAAAAATTATTAATGACATAGCCGGAATTTTCCTTACGAAAGCTGTGGAAACGTTTCGTCGAAAAACGACTCCTTCCGGCACTTGTGCACAAATTCGAACCTATGCCTACTTTAAGGCTCAAATTAATATACGTACGCCCTCACGTACATACTCAGGAAATACGGGGTATAACAATTTTTATGCAGTAAAGTATACTCTTGTTTACTCTCATTGTTGGTAAGGCACAGTGTACTGTTATTTGAGTTATCATACATGTCTCCAGCTTTATTTTAGACTTATGATTTCACTACAAGCTGATTTCACATATTTGGTACTGTTATCGACCTCCTTGGGGATGCTCATGCCGCAGGTAGAGTATACAGGTTGCTGATCCTCACTTTTAGGATCACTGATTCAGCTGTTGAGAAGCTCTCTTATTCCGATGGCTTATCCTTGGTCCAGATCCCTGGTATTGTCGGTTGTTGTACATTCAGGGGTATGGCGGGGCCCTGTCCCGTCACAGTTGTTATTCTTAGAGGTCTGTAGTCATGTCTTGTGGATATGGGTTGTAAGAAAAAGAAAATGTAACTGATGTTTTCGGGTATGTGTATATTTTACGGAAGGTGGCCTTATCGGCTAGCCTGTTGTTCTTTATTGTCTAAGTTTTTATATGTGTTGTGTATGTTCCGCTGCTATTCTCTGATGTATACAGCGGGGTGCCTGTAGGGCACCATGTCTTGATCGGGTCGTGATACCTGATCGCTCATAAATAATGGCAATTATTGCTTGTGATTCGACTTCTTGATCTCCTTCATTTTCTCCTTCATTGTCAGTAAGCGAGACCCACTGATTCTTACCAAATTTCTTAAGAGTGTTTGCACATTTACTAGCATAATGACCCCAACTTAAGCATGTATGACATGAATAAACTCTAGTTATTTGGGATCAAATTTGGTATGATCTGAATTGGTTCTTCTTAGTGGACTTCCTTTTGAGTACTTGGAAGGAACTTGGTGGGCTTTTGATTGAAGCCTTGGTTTTGATGTTGTTTAGATTTAGATTTATTTATCTCATTGTTGAACTTCTTCACCATCGAATTATATTTTCGAGTGAGTAAGACAACATTAACACCTTCACCGAGTTCTTCAAGATTCTCATCCTCTTCACTAATTTGATTCTCCGAGGATTGAACTTGAAGTGTCACATCCTTGCTCTTATATAGTTCCCTTTGATTCTCAATGTTCATGTCATAAGTTTTGAGAATTCTCATCAAGGTATGAAGGTCCATAGTAGCAAGATTGTGAGCTTCTTCAATGACACAAATCTTTAAATTAAATTTTTCAAGAAGAGAATGAAGAGTCTTTTCAACAAGTTGAGTGTTGGTTAATGGTTCAATAAACACTTGATATTCATTAGAGATATCAATCAACATTTCAAAATAAGATTTAATATCGTTCGCTTCTTCCATCCTTAAACGTTCATATTTGCTCATGAGCATGCGTAGCTTAGTTCGACGAACACTTGAGCTACCTTCACAATCAATTTGTAAAGTATAACATGCATCCTTAGCCGTTGGGCAGTTTTGAATGAGTTTGAACATGTACAGATTAACCCATCCAAAATTGCATTTAAGGCCTTTTCATTAAAGCTGACATTATAGGTTTCCTCCGTCATCCATTCAGATTCAAGTTTAACAAGAATGCCACTTTTCTCATCCAGCGGCAACATTGGAACAACATACCCATTTGTTATAGATTTCCATGCCCTAACATCAATTGATTTGATGTGAGAATTGTTACACCCCGGAATTTCAGGATATGTTTATAAGAACGTACGTAAGAACTCAAAAGTGTTAAGATTTGAGACGAGTAACAATTTATCGGAATTATGGAATTGTCGGAAAACGAAATATTGCGATGAACGGGAGGGCGACACGTGTCACCCTCCCCCCTTTGTGGTCTTGGAAGAAATGACATGGGTAGGATGGTCATTTGACCATTAGTGAGATGACCAAGTCTTGCAAATGACTTAGCTTGACATTGTTGACTAAAAGTCCAAGGGCCACTTGGGCAAGATCCATGTGAAACTCATCCGAGCCATCCATATGTACTAATCTAGACCCTCCATTATGTTATATATGTACACTAGTAAGTGCAAGACTTTGTCATTCTCCACACTTAGAAAATATTTTGAAATCTTGTTCTTGTACACTATGAAGCTCACGGCAAAGGCTAGGTTTTCAAGGGAAATTTTTTCAATTGTTGTCCAATAATTCCCATACTTTAAACCAAGGCTCCTAAGAGTATTGTAAGGGTATCTCAATAGAAAGATCCCAGAAAAGTGGCGTTTTCGTATTAGTCGCAAGGTGGAAGGTTAAGGAGTTCTTCAACTTTGAAGTTGGAACTTGAAGATAAGTTCTTCATAAGCTTCTAAGGGTTTCTTGGAGTGGATTGGAGCGTCGAAAAGAGGAGCTAAAGTTGCTAAGGATCGACTTGTGATCTTGGATCATATTTGGGCTAAATGAGGTATAACCTTCATCTTACCTTTGTAATTGAAGACTTCATGTTATGATAAGTTATAAGTGATCATGTGATATGTGTTATGAAGTTTGATAAGTGTTATGGAATTGGAAGCTCAAAATCTGAAAATGACATGTTGAGTCATTTGAAATTGAATTACAATTTGGTCGTTTATTAGAATCGTCGCATGTTACTTACTTGAAGATTTTAGTAGTTATAATCGTTTGCGACTTGATATCATGTTATGCTAACAACTTGGATTGAAATGGAAATTGGATAAGAATTGGTATTGTTGCCCAAATTGCCGAATTGGCATTGTAGTTTAGACTAGATTGTTATATATTGTGGGGCGGAATTTTACATGTCTTGATTAAGCGTGTAATCCCCTATTGTTAGCTATTTTGTTGGGCCTTAAATGTGGCGTGTTTGGTTATTGAATTCGGCCTTGAAAAAGGTGGCAAAGTATGTAGAAACAAAGGAGGTGTTGTCCGATTTTCCGTAGAATTTAGAAACTTCACACTTATAATATTCTACGTTTGTAGTAATAAATTGATAGACGTACTATGGTCATTATAGGTTGACATACTACATACGGCGAATTGGACTTAGCAAGTGGATTAAACCGAAGAGGTATGTGGAACTTTCTTATCTCTTGAGCATGAATAAGTTGTAAATGTATAGTACGGTGAGCGTCTGAATTTTGACAATCTAGTCTATTTGATATCCTTGGCTTATTTTAAGAATGTCCAAGTTGGTTGAGTTAGGAAGTTAACTCACTTGTTTTAAATATTAAGGATATCTTGGTTTTCAAAAGTTAAGAGACTTTAAGTATGTTGAAAGTATTTTTGATACTTGTTTTGTTGGAAAGTTTAAGTCTCTTGGTTATAAAGAAGTATGTAAGTTGCTAATGTATAAAGCTAGTATAACGGCTTTATGGGAAGTTGGTTATAATAGCTTTATGGAAAGTTTAAAGAGTGGTTTACTCTAAGTAAATTAAGTATGATAAATGACTTGATTTAATGAAAGGCAATTTGATTTTAAGGCATCAATTGCCTAAGGTTTTATAAGAAAAGAAGTCACTTGATTTAGAAACCTAACTTTATTTCTAAAGGTATTGTGACTTGTCTTGAAACGTAATTTCGACTTGATACTATGGTTAATAGTATCTTGGAAGCTTTATACTAAAAAGAGTCATTTGTTTTAAAGAGTAGAAGTACGTAGTACTTTGGGTTAAATTCCCGGATTTTTTATAAAAGATATGTTAGTGCCTTAAGTAAACTAAAATGAGAGCGTATATGAACAAGAATAATAAGAAGTTAGGGGATGTCTTAACTTGCTTATATATTGTGTGATAAGCCGGTAGTGCTTATGTTATGTATGATAGCCGGATTTGTGCTAGTGGTATATTATTCGTTACGGGGTCATTCCCCGAGTTTGTGGCATTTGCATATTCCGTGGATTTGCTACCCACGATGCGAGGAATACCTCATGCGAGTCCGTAAGGGCTTATGCGGGTGAAATAGTCTCATGCGGGCGGGTTTAGCCTATGCGAGGAATACCTCATGCGAGTCCGTAAGGGCTTATGCGGGTGAAATAGTCCCATGCGAGGAATACCTTATGTGGGTCCGTACGACCTATGCGGGTGCAATAGTCCCAGGAGTAGGATTGCTTAATGATACCACGGGCGGGTAGTCCTGCGTTGATCGTAAGCTTCCTATTTTTATGTTGTAAGTATACTCTTGATTATTCTCATTGTTAGTAAGGCACTGTGTACTGTTAATTGAGTTATCATACCTGTCTCCAGTTTTATTATTGACTTATGATTTCATTCTGATGCTTTCGGCCACATATTTGATACATGTCGTCGACCTCATACGGCCGCGTTCATGCGCGAGTGAAGTGCAGAGTTGCTGATCCTCGCTCTTAGGATCACTGTCGGTGAGAAACTCCTTTATTTGGAGGCTTATCCACGGTATTGTCGGTTGTTGTACATTCGGTATGGCGGGGCCATCCGCTTGAGTTGTTATTCTTAAGTGCGTAGTCACATTTGTGGATTGGGTTGTAAAGAAAAAAAGTGTCTTGTTTTATTGCATATATTATGCAGGTGGCCTTATCGGCTTTGTTGTTATTGTATGTTTAATCATTTTATAAGCTGTGTATGTTCCACTGCTATTCTCTGATGTATACCGAAAATGGTGCCTGGTAGGGCACGATCGAGCTTGGGGTCAGTCGTGACAAAAGTGGTATCGTGAGGCGATTAGTCTCGGAAAGTGTCTACGGAGTGTTCAGTAGAGTCTTGATTATCGGTGTGTTGTGCACCACATCTATAATCGTGAGGCCGGCAGGACATTTAGGATTGGTTTTCATTCTTCTCACTCGATATCGCGGCGATAAATTTGTATGGTTAGGGTCGTCTCCCCCTAACAAGTTATGATTGTGTGCAGCTACGAAAAAGGCAGCAGTGACCCAGGAAGGATTATGTGGATTGCGTGTCCAGGTTGGTAATGTTTGTAGTTGGTATTGTGACATACAACTATATGGATTTATGCATGAGGGTCAGACGCGTGTTGCCTAGAATGATTTTAGATTACCAGGATTTGGTAAGGACTAAAGAAATACCGGGAAGGTATGAAACAGTTTAATGAATTCTCCTCAAGGTTTTGCGTACTAATTTGAGATAATTAGGTGATGATGAGTTGTGAGAGAATGTAATGGACCCTCAAGAGGGTAATTAAGGGACTTAATGGAAGGTTATGTTAATAGATTGAGCTACGTAGTAGGATTTCGAGAATGGTACGGGTGAGATCCGTATGGAGTAAGTATGGTTGTTGTGGACAAGACAACCCGATTATAGTATATTGAGAAGTGTTGTACCCGTTTTCGGGGGGACTGATAAGTTAGGCTTGGAGCATGGAAATTGCGAGCCTGAGAATGTGATAACCGTCGAGACCTTAGGTACATAAGGCCTTCTCGGGTAGTAAAAAGTTAAGTCAGACCAAGGGTAAGAGTTAAGTGCGACGCCGAGTCGAGTTGAGGACCTATTAAGGGTCGCCCCATAGCTTGAAATGAAATGGGATCAGTTGGTAGTAGTCCAGCGTGCGAGGATCACGGTGCGGACCCAAGTTTAGTTAATCATTTACGGGTTCGTGGCGCGTTCCACGAACCGAGTTGAGAGCCGAAATGGCCTTAAGTTGTTTAGAATTGTAACTCCAAAGATGGAGGCCGAATCGATATGAAGGCTATGTCGTCGCTAGAACAAGTTTGGAAGTGCGGGAGAATGCGACCGAAGAAAGAGAGCAACCAAGTGTAAAGAAATAAAGCGGAATCTATGAAAACCCTTCAGGTGACTACACCCGTGAGTGTTGGGTGGTAGGCGGCGGTTAGATAATAATTGCCGATAACGACTGATCGTTGGACCTAGCATTTGTTATGACACATTGATGTCATTATGAGTTCGGGCTAGTTTGCCTATTGTTATGCCAACGTTGACTGCAGAGAGAGATTGGATCGATTCGGTTTTACGTAAGGCGATTATCCAGGTGAAAAGGAAGAGAAGTGGTAGTAACCAGTGAATTATCCTTCCTTCTTTGGCATCATTGTTTTCTTTTTAAGTCTGTGTGACTTGTTCACTTGGGGTAAATTGACGCAGAAAGTATGTAATAATTGAATTTGGAGGAATTTATGTTAAGTGCCCTTGGAGGTACTTGGAGTTGGTTTGGTGTGGCGGTCAGGGCCACGACCTTCCGGATAATTTCAGGAAAATGTACAAGGCAAGAATAAAAATAAATGCAGTCTTTGCCGTGGAAAGTCGAGGGCATCTTTGGTAGGTTGGAAAATCTACACGAACTTAAAGGCGGTGCGTGATGATTAGCTAATTCTTGGACCGCGAGGACCTGTGATTAGGGTTGTGACTCCAAGGAAAGTTTAAGAAAGGGAGATAAGTTCTCTTCCCACGTAAAGGGCGGTTTGCGTATTATGGGGTTGCGTGTACCCGTATTTGTTAGGCAGGATATGACCAGAATAATAAAGGAGAATACGACTATGGTTATGTAAGTTGCACGAGTCATGATTACCCCAGACGAGTGTAAAGACCATTAGTAGATAATGGGTAGTAAGAACGCTTCGAGGAAATGTGGTAATGTCACGACCCGAACCGGGCAGAGTAGTGCCTTACCGGGCACCCCGGTAGTCATACATCGAGAAAATCAGCGAACATAAATCAATAACATGAAATAATGAAGTATAAACAATAATGCAGGAACACTTGCCTTTCGGCATATATATAAACAACAACTCTTTCAACATGCAGTTTAATCCTTTTACAAACCACGCCCCTGCAAGATTTTACAGACTTCTACGAATGATATGACAACAACGACGGGACGGCCGTCATACCCCGAATGTAATCACCTATAACGGGGACTATACGAATAAGCCTCGGAGGAAACGGGCTTCCCAAACGATGAACTATGACCCTAAGAGCGAGGATCGGACCGGTGTACCTCTTACCGCGGCATGACGCACGCGGCCCAGAGGTCATGCAGTACCAAGTATGTGAAACTGAAAATATTGTAAATGAAATCATAATAGTCTATAAAGCAGGAGACATGTATGATAACCAAACTACAGTTTACAATTAAATAAGCAGTCATGTCAATTCAGGGACTCACGCCCTCAAAGTCATCACTCAAATATAACTATGGGTCTCAAGCCCATAACATCAATCACGCGTGGAATACCTTCTCACTGCCAGCTTTATGATATAAAAGCACCAAGAAATACACATGAACACGGGTCCCACTGTCCTAATAAAACAGTGCAGGTAAACGAAGGCATAACCGACTACTAACACCCATGCCAACAAAGTCATAAATCGTGTCATGATATCTGTCTGGGCCGTCACATGATCAAAGTTGGTCACTCGCCCCATGATATCAAATGTGCGCGTCTAGCCCGAACTCTCGCGACTCGCGCAGGCCAACCTCATAGGCCCGCGTGGTATTCCTCGCATCGAGGGTAGCTACTCCCGGCGTAAATCCTGGACTCGCGATCCGCGTAGCGCGAAGCCGCATGACCACGAGGGCCGCAAACTAACACCGGAACTCCGTAGTTCGCATGGATCCACGGACCCGCATGAGGTATTCTCGAATCATGGTCCTGCACGCTGAGTCTACCGCGGAGGCGACAACCTCCGAGACAAGTCACGGTGAGTGGTACAATATCAACATAACGGCTGATAGTCAAACAACTTTAAGCGCAGTCGAGGGGAAAGCCCCTTTACACTAACATCACAAGATACTAACACACGTAGCATCCTAGCATGTTTACTTATCAATCAACAAGAAAGTATTACAAGTCTATCACAAACCAACACAATCAAGTTATACACACAGGGTACTTTCTACTATATGTCAACAAGTTCGGTTTTTATCCCCAAAGTACTTCATACGTTAACTCTTTAAAAGATACGTTACTTTCACGTGTCACACAATACGTAGTATATGAAAATAGAGTGATTATCTTTTTGAAGTAAATCAAAACACTTACCTTTGTAAAATCAAGTAACAACATTATTTTCCAAACGTCCAAGTTTGCCTAATTTTAAATGTTCACGTTTCTTATTTTAGAAAGGTTTAGTGAGTTCATCGTCTTATTCATTTAAGAGTATAATTCTCTTTTAAACCATCGAGAAACATAAGCCTTATATGTGAGTAGGATATTCTTGTTTATAACAATCTTATTACTGACCATGATCTAGGAAATATCATTTGTCTCATCTTAGCTTCTATGCAGATGGAAGTTTCTCTTGGTTTTAATAATACTTAATCACAAAACATTTCCTTTTATTAACGCCGCAGTTTGTCGATACACATTCTCGATTTCAAATCAAGAAACATTCTTAAGCCGTTATACCTAACTTCCCATAAAGCTAGTATAACTCTTAAGTTTTTCAAAACCAAGTATTACTTCTTTCAAAATGATTCAAAATCTTTTGAAATACTTCAAGTTCTTTATTATCACATAACCAGCCATTATAGTTCAAATCGACCTTTTAAAACCACAAGTATTTTCTTACCTACATAAAGTATATAACCAACTTCCCATAAAGCCGTTATAACACTTTATGTTTTAGACCAATCAAATATATTTAACACATGCGCTATCGTACTACATAGTTACACACATATCATGCTAGAAGAGATAGGAAGAGGTTCACATACCTCGCGACGATTATCGACTAATAGCAAACGCTCCAAGTACCTCAAACCGTCGGCTACTCCTTAAGCCACGTAGATCGCGCCACGTAGTACTTCAACCTAAAAAGGCCACAGCGCTTATTAACATCTAGATCTCATCGTGGAAAATTCTACGAAAATTCGACAAAGACCTCTCCCCTCCGCGTAAATCTCTCCTCTATCGGGGCGGCTACCAAGCCAACCAGGGGGTTATACGTCTAATCGGACGTGCACAATTCTACCTCACGTAAAAGCTACACAAGTCTCATGTCAGAACCCCATGTAATTACTGATTCAAGACTCTTCTTTCGAAAAGGTTTCTTATTATTCAGGCTTAAGTCAAAAGACATTGCCGATACTACGTTCAGTTCTATATATAGTATACTTCTACTATATAATCTCACAATCATGTAATTTCCAATTACAATAGAGGGACAAGATAATTACCTCGATAAGCCCATAATTATCCAAGTAGAGATGTCGATCTGGGCAACGTTTAGCTCAACTCAGGCGCTCCAACCGCTCTAAACCACCCTTAGAAGTTCTAACTAACTTCTACACAATACTCAATACTATGGAGATTTTCCTTAGGGTTTCGGTTTTGTGGTGACGGAAAGTATAATAGTATTTTAGGCTTTTGTATAATTTTAACCTTGGAATAATACAAGGTATAAGGCTAATGTATTTTGTCATTATAACAATACTTGGAGAGTAATTCTCAACCAAGGGCTGGGGTGTGTTACACGAGAACAAAACTCTAAGAGAGGGGGGGGCTCTCGGCTAAGGCTCACAAAGGGAGAGGGTTTCGGCCAAAGTCCTTGAGTAGGGAGGGCTCTTGGGCGAGTCAACAAAGAGAGGAGAGGGTTTTCAAGATTTAGACAAGTGAGGAGTGGATGAAGAAGTCTTCACTTCAGGGTATTTATAGGCTAAGCAAAGCCAACCAATGGCCAAGATCAACCCATGTGCAAGGCAAGTGTAAGGCCTTGATCAAGCCATGTGCACCCTAACCCCTACTCCACAAAACACTCCACAAAACAAGGCACAAACCAAGGCACAAAACAAGGCCAAAAGATCAAGCCAAAATCGTCCCACTTGGGCCCAAATCGCCCAAAATCAAGCCCCACTTGTTTCCAATGTGAGGGTGACACATGTCACCCTCCCGTTGGTCTAAAATGTTTCTCTCGGAAAAATCCATAAAATTCTAAATGACATAGCCGAATTTTCCCTATGAAAGCTGTGGAAACGTTTCGTCGAAAAACGACTCCTTTCGGTAGTTGTGTACAAAAATCGATCCAATGCCTATCTAAGGCTCAAATTTTCTATGTACGTCCTCACGTACATACTCTGGAAATACGGGGTATAACAGGTAACACATGTACTGATGAGAAAGATAGTAAGAAGATACGGAGGAATAAGGGATCCCAGGACAACATGAAATAACTTACAGGAGAGACGAGTAGACACTCGAACAATAAGAAATCTTGACAAGTCATTGGAGTATGTAATTCCGTGAATTGAGGTTGAATACCTGACTATAAGCTCTGCGAGCTGGGAGAGAATAATAGGATTGTTACTTGACGAGATCAAGGAAATCTCCCCCCCTAAATTGTGTTTGACCGGAAGTCTTAGCCATGAGGCAAGCAAAAGAATCAAATCTAAGTTAGTGACCAAGTTTGGTTGCAACAGAGAAAAGGAAACAGGAACCATAATTGAGATTAAGGACACCCGAATATTTCGCAAGAATGAAAAAGGTTTCCAGTTATTGGAAGATAGTTGACCACGACTACAGTTCTAACCCCTCCTGTAAGACTATAGGGTTAGGTTATTATGTTAGCACGTTGAGTGTTGGGCTAGGTTGTGTGCTGACGCAACCCGATAGGGATAGAGCCTATGTTTTCCCGGTAGTTAGGGAAGCAGGAAAGGAAATTACGCCCCTCCCGATTTAGAGCGGGCGACAGTTAAATCACGCCTTGAAGATTTGGGGGCATGACGTATATTATAGACTTCATGTGGATATTTGTGCAGGCCACAAAAGCCTCCGGTATACCTTCAGACAGAGGTAGTAGCATTTGCGACAGCGACGGTGGTTAGAGTTATTCAAGGATTGTGATATCGATATCCTATACCACCCAGGGAAAGCCAAGACAGTTAAAGATACTCTTAGTCGCAGATCTAAGAGTAGTATGCCAGTTAGGCAGCCAGGTAGACTGGACGTGGTCCGTGAGATTCTTCAGTTACCGAGCCTAGGGGTTCGATTATTTGTTTCCAAGGTTAATGAAGTTTAGATCCGAGGGGTTGCCGAGTCTTCCGTCGTTGAGGAGGTAAAGAGGCGACAGTATGAGGATCCAGTTATGATACGGTATCGAGATACGGCTCTCCGAGAGGAGAAGAGCCCGTTTGAGTAGCACCGGATGAGGTGCTGTGATATGAGGACAGATTGCGTGTACCGGTACTGCAGGACTAGTCAGCAGGTTTTAGGGGAGGCATACAGTGCTTATTGCTCAAATTGTTCGGGGTTGACTAAGTTGTGTCGTGACCTCAGATGTATGTATGGGTAAGATGACCGGAAAAGGGACGTGCGAGTTGTTGCTTAATATCCGGAGTTAGTAGCAGTCACGGTTGAACACGAAGCCAGTGGGCTATTACTGAGCGATTTAGACCCCGACTTAGGCATGGGCGGTATTTAATATGGATCTTGTTACGGGTGGCATCGTGCTCGGAGGAAGTCGCGACTCCACAGGGTCATGGTAAATGGGC
The DNA here is from genome assembly GCA_029844215.1 of Przewalskia tangutica. Taxonomy (NCBI): domain Eukaryota; kingdom Viridiplantae; phylum Streptophyta; class Magnoliopsida; order Solanales; family Solanaceae; genus Przewalskia; species Przewalskia tangutica. Next base: position 58,039 of record JAQGDG010000256.1, read on the forward strand.
TGGCGAAACCAGCCGTGTTCTTCCTGTTGGGACCACTTACTCGGCTGAGGTTTATACTAGCTTGTATAGCAGAGAGATTGTGAGACTGCACAGGGCTCCTACGTTTATGATGACAAACAGATGAGCTCGGTTACGGATAACTTCTGGAGGTTTTTCAGAAGGGATTAGGGACACAGGTGAGTCTCAGTGTTGCATTACACCCTCAGACCGACGATCAGGCAGAGCGTACTATCCAGGCACTTGAGGATAGGTTGCGGGCCTGTGTTTTGATTTCGTGAATACTGGAAGGTTAATTGCCTCTTGTCGTGTTACGTACGATAACAGATACCCTTCCAGTTTTCGGATGGCCCTGTATGAGGCCTTGTTTGTAAGAAAGTGTAGATCACCGGTTGGTGGGTTCGACATAGGCGAGGTTCGGTTATTTGGTCCAGACTTGATTCAGCGGGCTGGGGATAAGGCGAAGCTTATCCGAGAAAGATTATTAGTAAGCTTAGAGTCAGCATAAGTTTCATGCAGATAACCGACGTTGACACATGGGGGTTCAGGTTGACATTTTTGTATGAGCATTGTTATGTGGCCACGTGTGGCATTATTGGTATGTAGGGGTTGTAAGGAGACTATGTGGCTATCTTTAAGTTGACTCCGAAAGAACATTCGGGGACGAATGTTTCTAACGGGGAAAGAATGTTACACCCCGGAATTTCAGGATATGTTTATAAGAACGTACGTAAGAACTCAAAAGTGTTAAGATTTGAGATGAGTAACAATTTATCGAAATTATGGAATTGTCGGAAAACGAAATATTGCGATGAACGGGAGGGCGACACGTGTCACCCCCCCCCCTTTGTGGTCTTGGGCGAAATGGCATGGGTAGGATGGTCATTTGACCATTAGTGAGATGACCAAGTCTTGCAAATGACTTAGCTTGACATTGTTGACTAAAAGTCCAAGGGCCACTTGGGCAAGATCCATGTGAAACTCATCCGAGCCATCCATATGTACTAATCTAGACCCTTCATTATGTTATATATGTACACTAGTAAGTGCAAGACTTTGTCATTCTCCACACTTAGAAAATATTTTGAAATCTTGTTCTTGTACACTATGAAGCTCACGGCAAAGGCTAGGTTTTCAAGGGAAATTTTTTCAATTGTTGTCCAATAATTCCCATACTTTAAACCAAGGTTCCTAAGAGTATTGTAAGGGTATCTCAATAGAAAGATCCCAGAAAAGTGGCATTTTCGTATTAGTCGCAAGGCGGAAGGTTAAGGAGTTCTTCAACTTTGAAGTTGGAACTTGAAGATAAGTTCTTCATAAGCTTCTAAGGGTTGCTTGGAGTGGATTGGAGCGTCGAAAAGAGGAGCTAAAGTTGCTAAGGATCGACTTGTGATCTTGGATCATATTTGGGCTAAATGAGGTATAACCTTCATCTTACCTTTGTAATTGAAGACTTCATGTTATGATAAGTTATAAGTGATCATGTGATATGTGTTATGAAGTTTGATAAGTGTTATGGAATTGGAAGCTCAAAATCCAAAAATGACATGTTGAGTCATTTGAAATTGAATTACAATTTGGTCGTTTATTAGAATCGTCGCATGTTACTTACTTGAAGATTTTAGTAGTTATAATCATTTGCGACTTGATATCATGTTATGCTAACAACTTGGATTGAAATGGAAATTGGATAAGAATTGGTATTGTTGCCCAAATTGCCGAATTGGCATTGTAGTTTAGGCTAGATTGTTATATATTGTGGGGCGGAATTTTACATGTCTTGATTAAGCGTGTAATCCCCTATTGTTAGCTATTTTGTTGGGCCTTAAATGTGGCGTGTTTGGTTATTGAATTCGGCCTTGAAAAAGGTGGCAAAGTATGTAGAAACAAAGGAGGTGTTGCCCGATTTTCCGTAGAATTTAGAGACTTCACACTTATAATATTCTACGTTTGAAGTAAGAAATTGATAGACGTACTATGGTCATTATGTCACGACCCGAACCCGGGCCCGTGACTGGTGCCTTACCCCGGGCACCTAAGTAGACATACATCAGAGTAATCAGCGGAACATAAAACAAGACATGAAATATCAAGAAGTGTAAAACAGTAATCTGAGAAAACTTGCCTTCGGCATATATATATAACAACTAGAACAGTTACATCCCCCTTTTTTTTTTTTACAACTCTGCCCACAACAGTACTACAGACCTCTAAGAATGATATGACAACAATGGCGGAGGCGCGCGCCATACCACGAATGTAAGTACCTACAACGACAGGACTATACATCGATAAGCCTCCGAGAAACAGAGCTTCCATACGCTGACTGACCCTAAGAGCGAGGATCAACACCGGTGTACCTACCTGCGGCATGACGCGGCCCGAAGGAGGTCGATAACAAGTACCAAGTATGTGAAACTGAAAATACTGTAAATGAAATCATAGTAGTCTATATAAAGCAGGAGACATGTATGATAACCAAACTACAATTCACAACAAATAAGCAGTCATGTCAAGTCAGGGACTCACGCCCTCAAAGTCATCACTCAAATATAACTATGGGTCTCACGCCCACAACATCAATCATGCCCGTGGAATACCTTCCTCACGCCGATCTATGATATAAAAGCACCAAGGAATACACATGAACACGTGTCCCACTGTGTCACAATAAAACCGTGCGGGAGTAAGTGCGAAGGCATAGCCGACTACTAAAACCACAGTACCAACAAGGTCATAATCGTATCATGAGATCTGTCTAGACGTCACATGATCAAAGCGGCCACTCGCGCGATATCTAATGTGCGCGTCTAGCCCCGAACTTCCGCAGCTCGCATAGGCCAACCTCATAGGCCGCATGAGGTATTCCCGCGTCGGTAGCTACTCCCCGGCATCGCACCGACTCGCAGTCCGCATGGCCACATAGACCGCATGACCATAAAGGCCGCACACTAACCTGGAACTCTCGTAGCTCCGCATAGGTCCCCGGGACCCGCATGTGTATTCTCGAATCATGGTCCTGCATCACGCGAGATATACCCCGCGTCGGAGGCGCCTAACCCCGGATCATGTCAAGGTGAGTGGTACAATACCAACATAACGGCTGATCGTTAAACAACATAAGCGCGATCGAGGAAATCCTTTACACAAACATCACAAGATACTAACACACGTAGCATCCTAACATGTTTACTTATCAAACCAACAAGAATGTATTACAAGGCTATCACAAACCAACACAATCAAGTTATTCACACAAGGTACTTTCTACTTTATGTTAAACAAGTTGGGTTTTTATCCCCAAAGTACTTCATACATTAACTCTTTAAAGATCTGCTTCTTTCACAAAAGTCACACAAGACTGTAGTATAAAAATAGAGTGACTATCTTTTAAGTAAACCAAAACACTTCTCTTTGTAAAATCAAGTAACAACATTCTTTTCCAAACGTTCAAGTTTGCCTAATTTCAAATACTCAAGTTTCTCATTTTCGAAAGGTTTCGTAGTTCATAGTTTTAATCCTTTAAAACAATTTGAGAAACATATACCTTATATGTGAGTAGGTTATTCTTGTTTATAACAATCTTGTTAAAGCAGCCAGGATCTAGGAAATGTAATATCATTTTGTCTCATCTTAGCTTCTATGCAGATGGAGGTTTCTACTGGTTTTAATAATACTTTATTAGTCAATACATTTCCCTTTATTAGCGCTTTGTGGTTTGTTCGATACTTATTCTGATTTCCGAAATCAGTAAAACATCATTCCTTTTGATAACCAAAATACTCATTACTCACGAATGAGGTTTCACACTTTTAACAAAATTCATATTAATATAATTAAGTCAAGTCTCTTATCTTTTAAGATTAAGTCTCTTAACTTCTTAAAATCAATAAACCATTCTTTTTATTTCTCTTAAGTCGTTATACCTAACTTCCCATAAAGCTAGTATAACTCTTAAGCTTTTAAAACCAAGTATTACTCTTCTTTCAAAAAGGGTTCTTAATTCTTTGAAATACTTCCGTGTTCTTATTATTCGTGCTTAAGTCAAAAGACATTGCCGTAAAACTACGTTCGATTAACACACGTCGTCTACGCATTACTATATATATATTCTTTTAAAATATCATGCTCAAGAGGATAGGAAGAATCACATACCTCGCGACGATTATCGACTATTAGCAAAAGCGCTCCACGGCTATAACAGGCTAGCCTTGTTCACCTTTCAAGTAGTACATGCTACACGCAGAACTTTCAACCTATAAAGGTTATACAAGTCTATCAACTTCTGATCTCTTGTAGAATATTCTACAGCGATGGGTTCTCTATTCTACGGAAAATCGGGCAGACTTCCCCTGCGTTAAGCTACACAAGTCTCATCAAATCTGACCCATGTAAGTATGCAGTTTAATCTTCTTCGATGTGATTTCATTCAAGTCTTTTCGTAATATCCTTATATTACGGTTCAACATTCTTCTATGAATCTTATATTCATTTCTATTCTACTGACGTATGTAATTTCCAATTACAAATAGAAGGATAGGATTATTTACCTCAGTAAGCCCAAAATTATCCAAGTTTAATGTCGATCCCGAGCAACGTCTAGCTCTACTCGGTGCTCCAACCCGCTCCAAACAACCCTTAGAAGTTCTACGAAACTTCTTCCTAATACTTCAACCAACTGTGAAAATTTTCCTTAGGGTTTCGTTTAGTGACTGAAGGGACGTATAATAGTATTTCTGGGCTTTTAGTATAAGTGTAACCTTGGAATACTACAAGGTATTTGGGCCAAGGTATTTTGGAATAGTAACAATACTTGAGAGTATTTTCTACCAACGTGGGGTGTATTTTACGAGAACAACTCAAGGTAGGGGTACCCTCGCTAGCACCACTAGGAGGGTGTACCTCGGCCAAAGGCTACTCGAGGGAGGGCTAGCACAACTAGGAAGGGGGTGCTCTGCCAGAGCCTCAAGAGGGGGAAAGGATTTCAAGACTTAGAACAATTTGTGGATGAAGAAGATCTTAAACTAAGGGGGGTATTTATAGGGAAATCAATGGCCAAGATCATGCCAAGTAGTAGGCAAGTGTAGGGTGAGGATTCATCCATGTGTACCTTATCCATCTACCACACAAAAATATCACAAATATCCTACCAACTCCAAGAGTTGAATTCGTCCAATTGTCGCCCCACATCCACCAACTTGAGGGTGACAAGTGTCGCCCTCTCGTTGGTCCAAAATATTTCGTCTCTCGGAAAAATCCGCAAAAATTATAAATGACATAGCCGGAATTTTCCCTTCGCAAGTTTTGTAAAACGTTTTGTCGAAAAACGATTCTTTTCGGTAGTTGTGCACAAATATTTTCGGCCCTTGCCTACTTTAAGGCTCAACTTTTCTATGTACGTCCTCACGTACATACTCAGAAAATACGGGGTATAACACATTATAGGTTGACATACTACGTACGGCGAATTGGACTTAGCAAGTGGATTAAACCGAAGAGGTATGTGGATGTCACGACCCGACCCTAGGCCCGCGAATGGTGCCCTACCTTGGCACCCTTACAGGTATACATCAGAGATATACAGCGGAAGATACATAAACTTAAATAATGAAATAAATTATAGGTCAGCCGATAAGGCTACCTCCCTGGATATAAACAAATCCAACAGCAGTTACCTCTAAAAAAAATTTATAAAATGACCCACAAGATATGACTACAAACCTCTAAGAGTTTACATAACAACTGTGACGGGACAGGGCCCCGCCATACCCCTGAATGTACTAAAGTCAACGACTTCAGGGAGCCATACCAAAAACAAAGCCTCCGGAGAAATGGAGCTTTCTAGAACCGAACAGTGATCCTACGAGTGCGGATCAGCAAGCTATGTACCTCAACCTGCGGCATGAACGCATCCCCCCGAAGGAGGTCAGTACAAAATATGTACCAAGTATGCAAATCGAAATCTTGTAATTTAAATCATAATAGTCAAAAATGCGGTGAAGACATATATGATAACCAAATTAACAGTACACTGTGCCTCACTGAAGTGGAAGTAATGAAAGTCAGTTTTAACTTATACAGCTTGTCTCAACATATGAACCATAGTCACGCGGGGCTATGAACGACCTCGAATATCCATGCGCGTGGGATTCCCGTCATCCGACCGCTAGGTGTAAAATCTAACTCTGTGAAGCGCCCGTGGCATCCTACCTCAATGTCGGCGTACACACAAATCTAACCATGTATATACCTATATCCTCGCGTGAAATCCCGATCACGCTGCGACCATAAAAGTAAATACAACCATGTGATGCGCCCGTGGCATCCTACCTCACTGTCGGCGTACACATACACAATACATACATATATACATATATCATGCCCGTGGAATCCCTCATCTCGGGTACATGACTTCATGAGGTGTTCCTCGCATCGTGGGTAGCAAATCCACGGAACCAGGTGGTATAACGATCTTGGGGGTGTACCCCTCATTTATACTCTTACCCCTCAAACTACATGCCTCGGAATCCCTCATCGTAAGCATGTCCCCGATGCATACCCGTGGAATCCCACATCACTGACGGTATGTCCCGGTAAACTCATACTAAGACCATGGAAACATACCCGTGGAATCCCACATCACTGTCGGTACATCCAAGTAAACTCATACTATGACCAGGGGAGCATACCCGTGGAATCCCACATCACTGTCGGTACATCCAAGTAAACTCATACTATGACCAGGGGAGCATACCCGTGGAATCCCACATCACTGCCGGTACGTCCCGGTAGACTCATAAGGAGGCAATGGAGGCATACCCGTGGAATCCTCCATCACTGACGGTACGTCCAAGTAAGCTCCTAACTTCTTTAGACTTTCCTTAACATACAAAATGGATCTCATTTTACGACCTTAGGAACTTTCCATATCACTTAACAAGTCCTGGGAAAATTCAACCCAAGGTACTATGTATCTCTATTCTTTCCAAGATCCCTTTTCCACATAAGACCCCAAGATACTAACACCCGTAGTATCAAGGCTTATCTACCTTTCAAACAAGTCACTATACTATTAGAAATATGCTTCGGCTTCTAACTCAAGTGATCCTCATTTTAAACTTTAAGCAATTGATGCCTTTAAATCGAATTGCCTTTCTTAGTATCCATTCTTTTATCTAGGCTTACCTTATTCGAGAAAAACCATTTCTTTAAGCTTCCATAAAGTTATTATAACCAACTTTCCATAAAGCCGTTATACTAACTTTATGCTTTAGAACCAAGACATCCTTGTCTACCTTATTAAGATAAACCATTCTTATAACTCTTCCTTAAGGACACGTGAGTTAATTCTCTTACTCAACCAACTAGACATCCTTAAAACAAGTCAAATATATCAAATGACTTCACTTCATTTAAAATCACGTACGTCTACCGTACCATACAGTTATAACTACTCATGCTCAAGAGATAGGAAGAGTTCTACATACCTCTTTTGCTTAATCCACTTGCCAAGTCCAATATGCCGTCCGTAGATGTCAACCTATAATGACCATAATACGTCTATTAGCTTCTAGCTTCAACGTAATATATTCTAATGAAAATTCCCTTGTTCTACGGGAAATTTGGACAGCACTTCCTTTGTTTCTACTTACTATGCCACCTTCAAGGCCGGAATTCAATAACCAACGCCACATTTAAGGCTCAATTCATTCCACAATTACAAGGGGATTACACGCCTACTAATACGTGTAAAATTTCCGCCCCACAACAACACAAAATAAACCAATAATTTCCATGCCATTCTTGGCCAACAATATAACCAATACTAAACCCCTTTCAACTCTTTCCAATCCAAGTTCTTAAGTCTAACATGATATCTAGCCCTAGACATCTTCAACAATTACAATCTCCCTTTACAACATGCGACGACCCAAATCTATTCAAATAAAACAGCCTCAGGCTCAACTCTAAATCACTAAAATATAACAGCCTCAGGCTCACATCTATACTACTAAAATATAACAGCCTTAGGCTCATAACCAAGAGAAAGGGGAAACTTTTACCTTAAGGAATAGCCCACAAAAGCCCCTTTTTCTTCCACCTCTTTCCGTCAAAATCGCCCACCAGCGCTTCCCACAAGTTTACCCACACTTTTCCTTCTTGCCGCCGCTCCAACAATTTCCTCTTAGGCTAGGTTTTCTTCAAAAATCAAGAGAGAAGGGAGAGGATCTTTCTTGGGAGGGTTTGAAATGAAATGGCCAAGTCTTCCAAGACTTGGCCCTAAAATAGGACCTTATTCTGGTCAAAATGATGGGAGGGACACTTGTCACCCTCTCATAGGCTTTTAACAAAATATCCCCTGATTTTCGTCTTTTACCGCAGAAAAATCCGCCTCGGCGCCGCGGCGCTTCCACTTCTGAAAAAGTTCCAGCATTCCGGCACCGCGGCCCTGCATTCCGGCGTCGCGGCGCTGCAACCCCTGCGGACTCCCAGTACAACCGGCGCCGCGGCCACAGATTCCGCGCTGGCAGTAATCAAATGAGCTGCTTTGCACATTGCGCACTAAACTTGAAACTTCCATAACTTTTGACTCGGATGTCCTATCGACGAACGGCTTGTTGCGTTGGAAACTAGATTCAACGAACTTCATACTAGTCTTTTAAAGCTCTTCAAAACTCCTAAAGGACTAGGAGATATACCACTCCAAAGTTGACTGAAAGTCTGCCCACAACCTTTTGCCAACCCAACTTTCCAAATTCAAATCTTATTTCCTTTCGTATGTTCTTAACTTAACCTCTTGAATTTACGGGGTGTAACATTCTTCCCCCCTTAGAAACATTCGTCCCCGAATGTTCTTTTGGAGTCAATCTAATACTCCTCGTACTTACAATTAATGGAACTTTATTTTGTCGCTCATGATCCTAAGATATCGCACTCGCATACCCATCCATCATTATCAACCAAGAAAACAGATCCCAAGGGTGCACCAACGCTATTTACTCCCATTCAAGGCCTAAAATGCTTCTCTCATCGCACTTCCCACCTACTTCTAGCATACATACATAGTCTCAATGTAATCCGTTCATGACACTTAAACATACAACAACTTTATCATGCATACAAAGCTCTAAAGGATCAAAGATATACCTGAAATCGCATAGGCGGGTAAAAGGACCGCTAAAACTGGGAACTGCTACCACGACCTCTGCCGCGGCCTGTCGGTGCATGAACATCCTGCCTAGCCGTTGAAGGCGAGGAACCCGCAACTGACCCAATGATCGTATGCTATCCACCGCACCACCTCTGGACAATCTCTCGCCAAATGGCCCTGTTGGCCGCAAGCATAACAAGCTGTCGACCTAGTCCGACATTCCCCAAAATGAGCTCTACCACAGTAACCACACCGAGGCAAAGGTGGCCTCCCCTGGCTACTATCCCCAGACATCTGTGAACCCGCAGCCCCGGAGCCCTGACCCGCTCCCGAATATCCCTGGCGGTCAAACCACCCGCCAGAAGGCCGAGAAGGAGCACTCTGCGTTGGCTGAAATGTAGTCCTAGCCTGTTGCTGAGGCTGTCCGCCTCGAAAACTATCCTGAAACTCTGCCGTCCTGGCCCTCTTGGGCTGGACTGAATCTGGCTGGCTCTCTCTCTCCCTATCCTCAATCCCCTGTGCATAAGCCTGCATCCTGGCAATATCCATCCCTGGCTGAAGAGCCACTCCCAGACATGCGGTAACCATATATCGGTCTAGTCCCATCACATAGCGGTGAACTCTGTCCGCCATATCCGCCACAATAGTGGGTGCATACCTGGCCAATGAGTCAAATTCCAGGTTGTACTCTCTGATGGTTCTCCCATTCTGTCTTAACGCTAAGAACCTATCCAAGCGGGCTCTCCTCGTCTCAGGAGGCAAGAAGTGATCGAGGAAGGATCCCGTGAACTCACCCCAAACAGCTGGAGGAGCACCCCTACCTCTAGACAATACCCACGACTCAAACCAGTTCAACGCAATATCGCGTAACCGGTAAGAAGCTAACACAACGGACTCCGTCTCCGAGGCCCTAAGCACTGCGCATAGTCCGGCCGCACCGCCGAATGAATTCTGAGGTCCTCTCGGACTTGAACCATAGAACTCGGGTGGATTACAACTCAGAAAGTCCCGAATCCTCAAACTATCGGCTGCAGGGTTAGCTGGCTCACGCTCGCATTGCGCCTTACAATGCTAGTCAATAATCGGATCGCTCTCGTAATCTCGATATTCAGCCCACTGTGGGCTGAGGCTCAGTGCAGGAACTTCGGTGTTCTTGCCGCTCTCGGCTCCTCTGTCACTGGCGTGGTGATCTCGCGATCCCCATAACCTCGGGCATAGTGGGCACGATTCCTAGAAATCCTCCGTGTACCACTAACAACTCTTGCTCTTGCCTTGCCTTCTGCCCCGGTCGTCTTCCGGTAGGCATAAGCGATACATAAGAATAGGTCGAGAGGATTCACTAGTAGGACACTCTGCGCACGATTTGAGAGAGAAGAATGGAAACAAATCCTAAATGTCCTGCGACCTCCGATTATAGATGTGGTGGTGCACAACACATCAATAATCAAGACTCTACTGACACGGTGCGTATACACTTTCCGAGGACTAAGCGCTCGATACCACTTTTGTCACGACCGACCCGGACGCGATCGTGCCTACACAGGCACCCTACAGTATACATCGAGATATACAATGAACATACATAAACTTAAACAATGAAATAAATTATAGGTCAGCCGATAAGGCTACCTCCCTGGATATAAACAAATCCAACAGCAGTTACCTCTAAAAAAAAATTATAAAATGACCCACAAGATATGACTACAGACCTCTAAGAGTTTACATAACAATGTGCCAGACGGGGCCACCATACCCCTGAATGTACTAAAGTCAACGACTTCAGGGAGCCATACCAAAAACAAAGCCTCCGGAGAAATGGAGCTTTCTAGAACCGAACAGTGATCCTACGAGTGCGGATCAGCAAGCTATGTACCTCAACCTGCGGCATGACGCAGCCCGAAGAGGTCGGTACAAAATATGTACCAAGTATGCAAAGCGAAATCAGTAATTTAAATCATAATAGTCAAAAGTGCGGTGAAGACATATATGATAACCAAATTAACAAAGATTTGCCTCATCAAGTGGAAGTAATGAAAGTCAGTTTTACCTTATACAGCATGTCTCAACATATGAACCATAGTCACACCAGGGCTATGAACCCCAGCCCTCAAATATCCATGCGGCGTGGGATTCCCGTCAACTGCCGCCGGCCAGGTGTAAAATCTAACTCTGTGACGCGCCCGTGGCATCCTTCCTCACTGTCGGCGTACACACAAATCTAACCATGTATATACCTATATCCTCTGCCCGTGGAATCCCCCGTCACTGCCGACAGCCATAAAAGTAAATACAACCATGTGACGCGCCCGTGGCATCCTACCTCGCCGGCGTACACATACTCAATACATACATATATACATATATCATGCCCGTGGAATCCCTCATCTCGGGTACATGACTTCATGAGGTGTTCCTCGCATCGTGGGTAGCAAATCCACGGAACCAGGTGGTATAACGATCTTGGGGGTTTACCCCTCATTTATACTCTTACCCCTCAACTACATGCCTCGGAATCCCTCATCGTAAGCATGTCCCGATGCATACGTGGAATCCCACATCACTGACGGTATGTCCCGGTAAACTCATACTAAGACCATGGAAACATACCCGTGGAATCCCACATCACTGTCGGTACATCCAAGTAAACTCATACTATTACCAGGGGAGCATACCCGTGGAATCCCACATCACTGTCGGTACATCCAAGTAAACTCATACTATGACCAGGGGAGCATACCCGTGGAATCCCACATCACCGCTTGATGCGTCGGTAGACTCATAAGGAGGCAATGGAGGCATACCCGTGGAATCCTCCATCACTGACGGTACGTCCAAGTAAGCTCCTAACTTCTTTAGAATTTCCTTAACATACAAAATGGATCTCATTTTACGACCTTAGGCACTTTCCATATCACTTAACAAGTCCTGGGAAAATTCAACCCAAGGTACTATGTATCTCTATTCTTTCCAAGATCCCTTTTCCACATAAGACCCCAAGATACTAACACCCGTAGTATCAAGGCTTATCTACCTTTCAAACAAGTCACTATACTATTAGAAATATGCTTCGGCTTCTAACTCAAGTGATCCTCATTTTAAACTTTAAGCAATTGATGCCTTTAAATCGAATTGCCTTTCTTAGTATCCATTCTTTTATCTAGGCTTACCTTATTCGAGAAAAACCATTTCTTTAAGCTTCCATAAAGTTATTATAACCAACTTCCCATAAAGCCGTTATACTAACTTTATGCTTTAGAACCAAGACATCCTTGTCTACCTTATTAAGATAAACCATTCTTATAACTCTTCCTTAAGGACACGTGAGTTAATTCTCTAACTCAACCAACTAGACATCCTTAAAACAAGTCGAATATATCAAATGACTTCACTTCATTTAAAATCACGTCGTCACCGTACCATACAGTTATAACTACTCATGCTCAAGAGATAGGAAGAGTTCTACATACCTCTTTTGCTTAATCCACTTGCCAAGTCCAATATGCCGTCCGTAGATGTCAACCTATAATGACCATAATACGTCTATTAGCTTCTAGCTTCAACGTAATATATTCTAATGAAAAGTCCCTTGTTCTACGAAATTTGGACAAAGACTTCCTTTGTTTCTACTTACTATGCCACCTTCAAGGCCGAAATTCAATAACCAACGCCACATTTAAGGCTCAATTCATTCCGCAATTACAAGGGGATTACACGCCTACTAATACGTGTAAAATTTCCGCCCCACAACAACACAAAATAAACCAATAATTTTCATGCCATTCTTGGCCAACAATATAACCAATACTAAACCCCTTTCAACTCTTTCCAATCCAAGTTCTTAAGTCTAACATGATATCTAGCCCTAGACATCTTCAACAATTACAATCTCCCTTTACAACATGCGACGACCCAAATCTATTCAAATAAAATAGCCTTAGGCTCAATTCTAAATCACTAAAATATAACAGCCTCAGGCTCACATCTATACTACTAAAATATAACAGCCTTAGGCTCATAACCAAGAGAAAGGGGAAACTTTTACCTTAAGGAATAGCCCACAAAAGCCCCTTTTTCTTCCACCTCTTTCCGTCAAAATCGCCCACCAGCGCTTCCCACAAGTTTACCCACACTTTTCCTTCTTGCCGCCGCTCCAACAATTTCCTCTTAGGCTAGGTTTTCTTCAAAAATCAAGAGAGAAGGGAGAGGATCTTTCTTGGGAGGGTTTGAAATGAAATGGCCAAGTCTTCCAAGACTTGGCCCTAAAATAGGACCTTATTCTGGTCAAAATGATGGGAGGGACACTTGTCACCCTCCCATAGGCTTTTAACAAAATATCCCCTGATTTTCGTCTTTTTCCGCAGAAAAATCCCGCCAGCTGCGCCTCGCCAGCGCCACATGGCGCTCCACTTCAAAAGTTCTCGCATTCCGCGCCGCGCATTCCGGTGCCGCGGCGCTGCAACCCCTGCGGACTCAAGACAACCCGCGCCCTCAGATTCGTGCCGCTGCTACAACATCCGAATCAGAATGGCTGCTTTGCTCGATCGCGCACTAAACTTGAAACTTCCATATCTTTTGACTCCGATGTCCTATCGACGAACGGCTTGTTGCGTTGGAAACTAGATTCAACGAACTTCATACTAGTCTTTTAAAACTCTTCAAAACTCCTAAAGGACTAGGAGATATACCACACCAACGTTGACCGAAAGTCTGCCCACAACCTTTTGCCAACCCAACTTTCCAAATTCAAATCTTATTTCCTTTCGTATGTTCTTAACTTAACCTCTTGAATTTACGGGGTGTAACAGTGGAACTTTCTTATCTCTTGAGCATGAATAAGTTGTAAATGTATAGTACGGTAGACGTACAAGGTTTTGACAATCTAGTCTATTTGATATCCTTGGCTTATTTTAAGAATGTCCAAGTTGGTTGAGTTAGGAAGTTAACTCACTTGTTTTAAATATTAAGGATATCTTGGTTTTCAAAAGTTAAGAGACTTTAAGTATGTTGAAAGTATTTTTGATACTTGTTTTGTTGGAAAGTTTAAGTCTCTTGGTTATAAAGAAGTATGTAAGTTGCTAATGTATAAAGCTAGTATAACGGCTTTATGGGAAGTTGGTTATAATAGTTTTATGGAAAGTTTAAAGAGTGGTTTACTCTAAGTAAATTAAGTATGATAAATGACTTGATTTAATGAAAGGCAATTTGATTTTAAGGCATCAATTGCCTAAGGTTTTATAAGAAAAGAAGTCACTTGATTTAGAAACCTAACTTTATTTCTAAAGGTATTGTGACTTGTCTTGAAACGTAATTTCGACTTGATACTATGGTTAATAGTATCTTGGAAGCTTTATACTAAAAAGAGCCATTTGTTTTAAAGAGTAGAGGTACGTAGTACTTTGGGTTAAATTCCCGGATTTTTTATAAAAGATATGTTAGTGCCTTAAGTAAACTAAAATGCGAGCGTATATGAATGCTAATAATAAGTTGGGGATGTCTTAACTTGCTTATATATTGTGTGATGTTTGGTAGTGCTTATGTTATGTATGATAGCCGGATTTGTGCTAGTGGTATATTATTCGTTACGGGGTCATTCCCCGAGTTTGTGGCATTTGCATATTCCGTGGATTTTCTACCCACGATACGAGGAATACCTCATGCGAGTCCGTAAGGGCTTATGCGGGTGAAATAGTCCCACGCGGCGGTCCAAATTTATGCGAGGAATACCTCATGTGAGTCCGTAAGGGCTTATGCGGGTGAAATAGTCCCATGCGAGGAATACCTTATGCGGGTCCGTACGACCTATGCGGGTGCAATAGTCCCAGGAGTAGGATTGCTTAATGATACCGCGGGCGGGTGGTCCTGCGTTGATCGTAAGCTTCCTATTTTTATGTTGTAAGTATACTCTTGATTACTCTCATTGTTAGTAAGGCACTGTGTACTGTTAATTGAGTTATCATACATGTCTCCAGTTTTATTATTGACTTATGATTTCATTACAAGATTTCGGGCCACATATTTGGTACATGTTATCGACCTCTTCGGCCGCGTTAAACGCCGCAGTGTAGTGTGTTCGATCCTCGCTCTTAGGATCACTGTTCAGCGGTTGAGAAACTCCTTTATTCCGGAGGCTTATCCCTGGTATTGTCGGTTGTTGTACATTCAGGGGTATGGCGGGGCCCTGTCCCGCCAGAGTTGTTATTCTTAGAGGTCTGTAGTCACATTTGTGGATTGAGTTGTAAAGAAAAAAAAAAGTGTAATGTTTTATTGCATATATTGTACGGAAGGTGGTCTTATCGTCTAGCCTGTTGTTATTTTATTTTTAATCATTTTATAAGTTGTGTATGTTCCGCTGCTATTCTCTGATGTATACCGAAAAGGGTGCCCAGGTAGGGCACCAGTCGCGGGCCCGGGGTCGGGTCGTGACAAGAATGTAGGCGAATCTTCCAATAGAAATAGTTTGTACCATCTTAAATGGAAAGTCTACCAATATTTGGGTTAGCTGGATTCATAGTTATAAATAACAAGAACAAACACTTATTGTGTTAAGTGTTGATTCTCATATCACTTGTTGGGTCCCGGGGTATGCTATTAAAATAAAAAATAAACTGAAATTAAAAATAATCGAATGTCAATACAGTTTGCAAATGTCAGCAGTAATGTCATCCGTCACAACTGACAACACTTCGATAAAATAGAAAAATCATTGAAGAGTAAAAATGCAGCAGAAATAATAAAGAACACACATGTTTAATATTTACATAGGTTATATTGAATATATAACCTATGATGGTCAGTGATAAAAAATATTGTATATATTTATAAACAATTGAATAAATTCCTTCTTATACAATTTTACAAAATAAAACAAAAGGAATTACAAAGTTGAAGTCTCAGATGACTTCTGCCGGAAAAATCTATCTAAATAGACATAGACAACATCTCATTACAATTGCTTCAATGAAGAAAAAATGTAGAATCTAAGCAGCAATTATAATGTTGGACAAAATATTGTCGACACTCTTAGGCAACACTTGTGATCCAATTTTCTGAGATGAATTATCGAGAGCTCTTTTGCTATTTTTGCAATCTGATTCTGGATATCAATTCACTTTTCTTCCCTCTCTATTTATAGTAGAGAGTCTTCCTTGAAAAGCTCATCGACTTGTTGTAGAGGTTGAAGAAAAGGTGGGCAGCCGATAAGGTTTATTGGAGAATATTATGGAGCAAAATCCTCTAACTTCTTGGACTTGTTCCCCAAGCTTAGCAACAACTAGGGATGGAAGGTGGGTATAATTTAGCGGATTCCGCACCCGCCCCAGTTGGGGTGGGTATGGATATAACTTTGGCGGGTAGTAGACAGGTATGAGTATTGAAAATGTACCCGCCACGGGTAGGCGGGTAGGTGGTGGATTTATAGTTATGCCCACCTAATACCCATCTACCCGCCCGCCTACCCGCCCGCCTACCCGCCCAATTAGCCTAGTAATATTTGTAAGTTTGTAGCAGTCTGCAAGCCCAATATAAAAAATGTATTATAAGTTAGTAGGGTTTTTCATTCCATTCACTTCATTCTCAAAGACTTGCACTTTCTCACTTCAAAGACACGATCTCAGGCCTCACCCTTCCATTTCTTAACCCTTCCCTTACGCCTCCGCCTCCCTCACCCTCTCACTTCAGTACTCTCAGATCTCAGTTTTCATCATTGTCACACCGATATTACCCTCTCCTCCCTCTCTCGTTCTCCGTCAATATCACGTTGCCATCAGCCGTCACGCCTCCCTATCCATGAGACCCTGACAAAAAGGTATTGATCAATTTTAAATACTTTTTCTGTAAATCAAAATTTTAAATAGATTGAAGAACATCAGAACGCAACATGCAACGCCTTTGAGTTTATATTTTGTTAAAAATCCATCCCTTTTATTTCTCTATTTGAAGTTGGCTGGTGGGTTAACACTGGTCACGATCTCGTGGTCAAATTTAATGATCCATCAGGACAACCTTGTGTATCAATTGCCTTTTTTGGGGTAGTCGTATGGATTGATTAGTGTTAGATGAACTATAGGAAACAATTTTTTAAAATCTATTTTTTGGAAGTACCAGTATTTAGCTTGTCTGTTGGTTTCCTTCTAGGAAGCTCTCAGTGCTACAATCTACTAAACTTCTATTTTTCCCAATGCTATCTGATTTATCAGTAGAGCCCAGTTTCCAGTCTTCGCTGCAGCTTTTGCCTGAAAGTTTTGCCATAGGAGTTTGATTATCTTCAACAATTACACTAGTGTATTTGCAATTTCTCGGTTCATTACTGTCAATGTTTTGTATAGGAGTTGACATTTCATTATATTTTCCACAGGTACTACTGCCATAAGTAAAGGATTATTTTGAGGAATATGATACTCAAGGCCTCTGTTGAATTACCTCAAATGTTTCAACCGGAGAACAGGTCGTCGTGCTGCTAACTAATGTATTTAAGTAAAGATATGGACATGCTGCTAACTGATGTTGCTGGATTACTGCTAAAGATAGCTAAATATTTGGACATGTTGACTGCTGCTAACTGATGTTGTATTTAAATTCCCGTTTTATGTATTAGTTACTTTAGAAAAGATATTTACAGTTCTTGCTGATGGTGTTCCAAGAAAGTTGGTAATTCTTGGATCAACTTTGATTTTGTCATTTGTTCACTATACTGATTTGACTATTGTTGGTTATGTTGCTGTTGCACTTGGAGTTATTTCACCCTTCTCTTATTTTGGCTTCTTAGAACATTTGGTGAGTGGCCCTTTTGATTTTTTATTGATCTTTTGCTATTTCTAGTTTCGTTATTGATATATATATGTGTGTGTGTAAAGAATCCATTTTTTCCCCTTTTGTGTACGACCCCTTTTTCAGGTTTTTTGATTTTATTTCTGGGCTGAGTTTATTTGGTTTTTTATTTTTATTGGTTCTTGATATAATTTTTGAGCTCGGAGTTTACCTGTGTTCATCTTGAATTTTGCTTGTTTGATAAATTGTTAGTACATTTTTTTGCTATTCTGATGCTTGATTTTTTCCCTTTGATTCATTTGAATATTTGATTGATTGTGTTCCAAAAAATTAAGTTTTTTTTGGCATCTCATGTACTGATGGTGTTCCAAGAAAGTTTGCAATTCTTGGATCAATTTTGTTTTTGTCATTTTTTCACTATACTAGTTTGACTATTGTTGGTTATGTTGCTGTTGAACTTGGAGTTTTTTCACTTACACCATTTATTCTAATATCATTGATATGGCTGACGGGTATAGGCGGGTGGCGGATATCCACTTGGATGATGGAGCGGGTGTGGATTTAAGATATACCCGCCTAGGCGGGTATGGATGTTGAAATTGTACGCGCCACGGGTGGCAGATATAAAATCTTCTGGCGGGTACGGGTGCGGGGGAGGGGGTACCCGCACCTGCCCTGCCCAATTGTCATCCCTGCCAACAACTTTGACTTTTTTTCCACGTTTTTCATCAGCTCCTAATTACCTTGTCAAGTCACTTTTCCATCGTTGGTAAAAATTCCACGAGATTTGCTTCAGTTCCGTGAAGTAAGACAAAATTGTTTTACAGAATGTTGGTCCGAATGTCGTGACATTTGTTCCAACATTTCTGAATTTTAATTGGATCCTAAAAATGATATGTTGGGCAAATTGTCACAACACCAAACCCAACATTAACAATTATGACATTATATATATAAATATTAATCTTTGTGTCAAATATCCGGCACATGATGCTTTTACAAAATATGTTCTTTAATATTTATAATTAATTAAATTAAATCATTATTAATTTAAAAATATATATACAATTATTCTAACAATATTATTTACAAATATATAATTAATTAATATATTTTCAAGAAATTTTAAATACCTAATTTAGTATATTATTTATAAAGTCACATATTTGTCAAATATTAATTTTTATTTTAAAATAAATTTAATTATTTAATTACACCAAATAATATGTTTATAATTATACTGTAATTACTAAGACAAATAAACATATCATTATAATTACTAAGTTGTATAATTAATAACCTATTAATTACACCAATTTCAATTAACAGGTGTCTTTCCAAACCGATCGTAAAGGTTGTCTTTTGGATCTGATCAAAGCCAAGAATGATTCTGTCGCTTGTCAGCAATGTACAAAATTTCTATTAATCATCCTATAAGATTCAGACACAAGAAAGATGCCACCAATTTACAAGTTGGAAGCCAAATAATAAATATACTAAATTTATTACTTTAATAAAAGTCAAACTATAACCTTTGCATAATGGTGAGGAAGTGCTAGGCTGCTCTAAGACTAGTTTATTTAAAAGATCAAACAGAAGGAGAATTGCTAACTTGTGGCACTAGTCATTAAAATTAACATGTTGACAATTTCATATAAGCTATGTTTTTATTAAATTAAAATAGACTAAACAAGTTTCACAGAATATTCATTCAGTGGGAAATAAGTTAGAGAAAATGACAAAATCGGTCCCTTATGTTTCAGTTTTTTAAATATACTCCTGGGCAGACATGCTCTTTTTAAGTCTTCCTCAAATATTTAACAAATTTTGATTGTAAAATTAATCAAAACCGTTTAAAAGAAAAAAAATTAATAGAAACTCACATTTGGATGTGCAACTTTTGCAATTTCTTCTATTCTTGGTCTTTTCCTGTTGTTTGGTGTAATTTGTTAGGTGCACTTTCTCCCATTTTTTGATCTATTTTTAGTGTCTGGGGTAGTTTTTTTATATCGCAACTTCTATGATTTGACTAGACTTTTTGATGTTTGGTTAAATGACTATTTTCCACAGTTTTCATTAATAGTCTGATTTGTCGAGCTTTTAAATTTACATATTTTGAGAAGTATTTTTGTCAGGAGTGTCTTTCAAAAAAATACTTTTGGAGAGTAACAATCTGTGTTTGGCTAATCATTATGAAAAGTATTATTGTCAATATTAGATCTGTAATTTGTGCTTGATTAATGTTTCAAAAGTGATTCGGAAAAAGTTACTTTTTCGACTTCTGCTACCACTCAAAAGTATTTTTTTTGAGAGATTTATAGAAATATACTAACTAAACCCACGTTACAATAACTCAAAATATTATTCCACTTTCTAGACATAGCAACAAAATCTTTACAAAATATATAAACAACAACAACATAACTATTGAATCCCACAAGTGTGGTATGGGAAGGGTTGAATATACGCAAATATTATCCCTATCTTGCAGTAGAGAGATCAAGCTGATTGATCCTCTCTAGTAAAGGTAAACACATCAATTATGAAAACAAATGCAGAATAACAACTAGATAGTAAGAAAATCAAGCAAAAAGACATCAAGTAGTAATAAAAACTAAAAATAAGAATTACTTAAATACTAAAATAATTTCTCCTCCCAATTTATGGCGATCATTTGACTTTACGAAGTTTAAGAAAAAAAACTTTTGAAATGTGTGGTCCAAAATAAATCTTATATAAATGTGTGGCTACAAATCATCTTATAAAATTAAATTATTTCTAAATATAGAAATGTGACTTTCTTTTTGAGACATACCAAAAAAGAAATGATGCTACATAAATTGAGAAAGAGGGAGTAATAAAAATAGCAAAAATAATACTAATACTCCTGGTAAGAAAAAGCGGAACGCGTATATACTTACTAGTTACTACTAGTCTTCTACTCTAATCCTCGACATCCACTCCTTTCTATCTAAGGTCATGTGCTTGGTAATATATACAAAATATATACAACCTGTAACAAATTTCACAAATAAGAAATTTTGGAGATCTTCCTTTATTCTCTTTCTTTCTATTTTTTTATTTATAAAATTCTCCCAACAACCTAGTCACATCGTTGTTGAAGTTATTAATACAATAAGTGATATTTAGTGTTATGGTTATGGTTAGTTATGTTAATTAGATGATGTGGATGTGGGACCATGTCAGCCACATATATATTGCTTTCTCTCATTTTCTGCATTGTATAAATAAGTGCATACACATCACTTAGTCTCTTAAGCTTTCATAATAAAAGTTCTAGAAAAGCTTCCACAAGTTTGTCTTCTCAATCCTCACCAACACAGAGAATCAATCACTGTGTATCTCACTTACAATGAGCACACAAAGGACGATTATCACGAATAACATCCGATCGTGTCTATTAACATGATATCGAGCACTAGGAGAAAGATCGGATATTTCTGAAATTATGCGATTCGAATTGAAATCGTGATATTGAAATTAGCAGAGGAACCTGAGGAGATTGTGCGATTCGAATGAAATCGCAATATCGAGAATAACATAGATCGAGAGTGCAGCAAATTGAAGATCGAGATTCTAAATTGAAATTGTCGACCTAATTGAGTTTCAAATCGAGCGATCCGTACACGCAATACAATTTTCTTATAATTGAAGTTCTGGTTTGTTATTACGGTTGATTGAAGTCGATTTGTTGATTGAAGTCAATCTGTTGAAGTATTGTTGTTGATTAATTTTAGCTGATGGAAATCACTTTGCAGAGTGAACAACCGCCATACCGAGACTCGAATGTAGACTCAAACATAATGGATCATAATCATCCATTATATTTGGGTTCATCGACACCCCGAGCCGTATACGCTGATATACAATTAACAGAATGGAAAACTACATTATCAGGAGTCGCAATAAAATTGAATCTATTAACGGAGAATAAGATTGGTTTTATTGACGGCACAGTGAAGAGGGACATGTATAATGGAAATCTAGTGAGGCAGTGGGATCGTTGCAACACAATGGTAATTTCATGGATAATGAAGAATGTTAGTGTCACGCCCCGAACCCCGGGCCCGCGACTGGTGCCCTACCTGAGCACCCTTCTATTCATACAACACAATAAACCGCGGAAGATAAATAACACTCATCATTTATTTTTCCTTTTTTTAAAAAACAAAGGCAAAACCGATAAGGCTTCCATAATATAAATCACCCAAAAGGGTCTACACTGTTCAACAATGTAAATACAACTTACGCCAGTCCAACCCACATATGAATACATACCTCTAAGAATTTGAACAAATACTATGACGGGACAAGGCCCCGCCGTACCCCTAAATATACCTAGCCATAATGACAAGCTCCGGAATATTGGAGCCATCTCAAAATGATGTATCAGGATCCTAAGCTCGCGGATCCACAACTGTGTACCTAGACCTGTGGACATAAACGCAGCCCCCCCGAAGGAGGTCAGTACAACAAGGTACTAAGTATGTAAACAGGAAGTATAGGAAATAAGATCATAACGGTACAAAAGAATGACAGGGGCAAGTATGAAATCAAATACCAGATCCTACCGTGTCATATGAAATCAAAGTCGAATGATTCAGATCATCAGACCATCAGATCACCAGATCATTGTAACATCAGACTATTATAACACCGAGAGTCAACTATGCCTTTTTAAGTATATAAAACCACACAGTTCAAATATAACACAGGAGACAAGTACGACAACCAAAATAACAGTACAACAGTGTTTATCAATATGAAAGTAGTGAGAATCAACTTTATCTTTTAAGCCCTGGCTTTACAAAATGAGATTTACCACCTCATTTCAAATCATGAAACCATCAACCCTTTCATTTATGAAATCAACACCATTTCAACATATGAAAGCAATGACACATTCAGGTCCACTGCCCTCAAAATCATTATGCATTTCTAACCATGGGTCTCAAGCCTGCAATATCAAAGCGTGCCCGTGGAATCCTTCACATCGTCGACACCGCAAGTGTAAAATATATATATATGTAACACTCGTGGAATCCTACATCATCTGTTGCACATATGCAATATATATATATATATATATATATATATATATATATATCTCATGCCCGTGGAATCCCTCATCTCGGGTACATGACTTCATGGAGAGCTAATCCATGAAATAATAATAATATATAACATGCCCGTGGAATCCCTCATCTCGGGTACATGTCTTCATGGAGAGCTAGTCCATGGAATAATAATAGTATATAACATGCCCGTGGAATCCCTCATCTCGGGTACATGTCTTCATAGAGAGCTAGTCCATGGAATAATAATATCATCCGGGAATTGAACCCGCATCATGGCCGTATGCCCCCGGAATCCTTCTGTTACACCCCGTAATTCAAGGACATGTTTAAGAGAATGTACGTAAGGAATCGGGACTCTAAATTGGTACGAAAGAAAGAATTGCTTTTCCGAAGAAAAATCTTCCGAACTTCGGAAAGGAAAAATATTCGTTGATGAGAATTAGATTTTCTCAAAATGCATTATTTGAGGTGTATCGAATTTATTAACATTATGGAAATTTATTTACGGATTTGGTCACGTAGGGCCCACCCGAGAAATTTTACGTTTTGTGGGGCCCACGAGGGTTTCGATATTTTATCGAATGGGAGGGCGACACGTGTCACCCCCTTGCATGGTATTGGTCGAAATGGACCAAGGGTATAATGGTCAAATGACCAAGAAAGATGATCAAGTCTTGACAAGCCAAAGCTTGATATAATTGACTAAGTCAAATAAGGTCACTTGACTAGATATTTAGATTTCTTCATCCAAGCCACACAAGTGTTTTAATCTAGGCCCTCCATTGTGTTTTATATTCATCCTAGTAGCAAGACTTATCTCAACACTTAGAAAAAATTTGAGAAACTTTGAGCTAAAGAGGAGAGCTCTCATCTTTGTCCATATTTCCACACAAAAATTTTGCAATTGTGGATCATAATTCACAATACTTAAACCCAAGGTTCCTAGGGGTATTATAAGGATATCTCAATAGAAAGATCCCAGGAAAACAACGTTTTCACGTTAGTCGCAAGATGAAAACCTAAGTTGTTTTCATAGTTTTGATTGGAAAGTGAAGGGAAGTTGTTTGTGAACTTCTAAGGGCTTCAAATAGCGGATTAGAGCGTGAAGGAAATGAGCTAAGATTTCTAAGGAGCGACTTTAAAACTTGGAGTTATATAAGGGCTTATCAAGGTAGCAATCTTGTCGCTTTAATGATCAAGATTACTTATTGTTGTAGTTATGGATATAAACAAGCATGAGATATGTATAATGAAGATTGATAAGTGTTATGGATATTGGAACCACTAATCCGAAACTAGCATGATTAGCCTTTGAGATTATAATTCAATTTGGTTATTAGTTTAGTCGTCGCATGTTATATAAAGAAGGATTTATAGTAGTTAAAGTTGTTTACAACTATATAACATGGTAGACTTAACAACTTGGATTGAAAAAAGAATTGGAAAGGACTTTACATTGTGGTGCCGAGAATGGCATTGTCTATGGAACTACTTGGTATTAATTGTGGGGTAGAATTTTACACGATCAGCGTGTAATCCCCTTTGATCGTTGATGTGTCGAGCCTTAAATGTGGCATATTGGTTATTGATTTCGCCTTGAAAAGGTGGAAAAGTACGAGAAACAAAGGAAGTGTTGCCCATTTCCGTAGAATAAGAGACCTTATACTTAGTATCATTCTAACGTTAGAAACTAGAAGTTGATAGTCGTGTTGTGGCCATTATAGGTTGACAATTCTACGCACGCGATTCGACTTAGCTTGTGGATTGCCGAAAGGTATGTGAACCATCTCCTCTTCCTCTAGCATGATTCCTTATGGTAAAGTAAGTAAATCCTACCTTAAATGATTTACTCCTTGATTGTACTTGGATTGCCTAATATGTGTTGTTCTATATACTTCATCAGATTGGATTGCCTAATATAAAAGTTGGTCTATATACTTCCTGATTGTACTTTGGATGTTTAAATCGAAGTTGCTATAATCCATTCCCTTGATAAAATTTGGATTTTCAAAAGTGAAAGTTGTTTTACTTGAAGAACTTAGAGTCTTAAAAAGGAAGTGATTCCTAATCTCTTGGATAGTGTCTTAGTTCCAAAACCTAAAGGTTGTTATAATGACTTTATGGGAAGTTAGTTATAACGACTTTAGGGGAGTCAAAAGTGTGATTTACTTAATTGATTTAAAAGAGGAGAAATGACATGATTTAAAGAGAAGTAACTTGTTTTAAAGGTGTGAGTTACTTGAGATTTAAAAGTAGAAACTACTTGATTTCAAAACCTTGAATTGAAGTTTTTAAAAGTGTAGTTTGATTTGAAAAAAATAGAAGTGGCTTGATACTACAAGTGTTAGTGTAATAGAGGTCATAAATGAATTTTGGCTTCATTGTAGTACATAAAAGAAGTGACTAGAATATAAAGAATGTAAGCCACTTAATTTGAAGAATATGTAACTTGATGTTGCAAGGCTAGGGCCTTGCAATTTTATAAAAAAGGTAAAGAACGTGCGGCGGACGTACGTAGTACTTTGGCTTGCTTAAATGAGAATTTTTCTATTTGTACCTTGATAGTACTTTGGCTTGCTTAAATGAGAATTATTTTATTTGTGCCTTGATAGTACTTTGGCTTGCTTAAATGAGAATTTCTCTTAGTTTGTTAAAAAGGAAAGGCATGGTAATTGTCTTGGTTTGTGTAAAAAGGAAAGGCATGGTAATTGTCTTGGTTTGTGTAAAGGCATGGTATTGTCTTGGTTTATGTAAAAAGGAAAGACATGGTATTGTCTTGGTTTGTGTAAAAAGGAAAGGCATGGTATTGTCTTGGTTTGCTAAAATGATGGTTTATTCATTTTATAAATAAAGGTCAAGAATGGTTTGCTTGCATATGGGTTGCTCATATAGACATTCGTGCAAGTGTCGTATTTTCACATCTCTGCGTCCCTCCATAAAGGGCCGGCAACTTGGTTCAAGAGATATCATGGAGTAGCTCCATGGCGTGTGAGTGGTACACACTCACTGGCCGGTTAGACTCGGGCGGGTTAAATTCCCGGGATATAAGCCATGGATTAGCTATCAGTGATGTGAGTATCGTGTACCGATGACTCATTGCGGGTCCACGTGACCTATGCGGGTGAAATAGTCCCTTGCGGGTGAAACAGTCCTATGATAGGTTGCATTATAAAACAGAGGGTGGTTGACCCTGGCACGGCCTTCATGTTTTGAAACGGTAGTGATTTCATTAATGAAAGGGTGCAGTGTGTTTATGACTTAAAGTGGAACAGTTAATCTCATTGAAAAAGGCATAACTTAAAAGGTAAAAATGATTGCATTACTCTCATGTTTGCAAGGTTCAGTGTGCTGTTGTTTTGAGTTATCATATTTGCTTCCTGTTATATGTGGACTGTGTGATCTCCTTTACTATACTTATTGTTTCATATACTTGGAACATTCTTCGTACTGACCCCCTTTCTCCGGGGGGCTGCGTTCATGCTGCAGGTTTAGGTACGTAGTTCGGTGATCTGCAAGTGTAGGACCCTTGCTCAGAGTTTTGGATAGCTCCATTTGATCGGGAGCTTATCATTTTGGTATAGATCCTTCAGTACAGGCTTTTGTACAAGCATGGGTACGCGGGCCTTGTCCCGCCATAGTTCAAGAAAATCTTAGAGGTCAGATTCATACGCGGATTGAACTCGTGTACATTGTAGTGCTTTTTGATTATGTATATTATACGGCGCCTTTGTCTTTGCCTCAGATGTTCGCTGGTTTAAAAAAATGAATGAGGTGTTATTTAGTTCCGCGGTTTACTGGTCATTTAGGCAGCGAGGTGCCCGTGCAGGCACCACCACGGCCTGGTTCGGGTCGTGACACCTTCATCGGTGTAAGAATGTCCATGGAACAATATAGTGGAAGCATGCCCGTGGAATCCTTCATCACTGTCGGCATGTCCAAGTAAATAATACAACAATGGAACCACGCACATGGAATTCCTCCATCATGTAAGCATGTTCAAGTAATTAATACAACAATGTTGCCGGCCCTCCAGTGAGGGACGCGGTCCAAATATCAAGATTGTACACATATAGCTGTCACAAGCAACTATGTACACTTTATATCATCTTCGACTCTCATTACATAAATAGAATGAATATCCTTTTAGAACTACCATGACACTAACAAGTCTTTCATTCGTATAACTCCAAGGCACTATCACATAGTTCATTAAGGATTAAGATCCATTACAATAATTGTACATCCGTCGTACACTCACTTTATAAACTCAAGACACTTTCATTTCATGTATTATATTAAGAATTTAATCAGGGACATTCTCACATAATTTCCTTATAACATTTTAAATCATCTCTTGACTTTCAACAAAATTGTTATAACAAACTTCTCATAAAGCCGTTATAACAACTTCCATTTTTAGAAAACTAAAGCACTACCACATCTTTGCTTTTAATACAACCAAGGCATTATCATGTCATGTAAGGGAGTTGAACCCAAAGTACTACGTACATTCACTTCTTTACAAGAATACTCAAGTCATGTAATGTTAGGGTATTAAACCCAAAAGTACTATGTACATCTATTCTTGATAAAGAGAATCGTTTCATGCAATATTAGGGAGTTGAACCCCATAACACTTTTGCTATCAAAATCAAGTTACCTATACTTTTAAAGTTAAGTAACTTATACCTTTAAAACCAAGAACTTCTTCTTTCAACATTAAGTCATTCATTCTCTTTAAATCAAGTAATCTCTACTTTTCAAATCAAGTAATCTATACTTTCCACATCAAGTTACTACACCTTTAGAAATTCAATTCAAGGTTTTGAAATCAAGTAACTTCTCTTTAAATCAATCAGTCACATAGACTTTCCAAAATAGCTCAAATCTCATAACTTTCAAAATAATCAAGTCTCTTAACTTTAGAAATCAAGCCCCGTAACTTGAAAAATAAAGTCTCATAATCTTTAAAGAAATCAAGTCTCATAACTTTAAATCAAAGTCTCATAACCTTTAAAGAAATCAAATCTCATAACTTTGAAAATCAAGTCTCATAACTTTAATTCAAAGTCTCATAATCTTTAAAGAAATCAAATCTCATAACTTTGAAAATCAAGTCTCATAACTTTAATTCAAAGTCTCATAATCTTTAAAGAAATCTATCAAGTCACATAGACTTACCAAATGATTCAAGTCACATAGACTTCTCAAACAATTCAAGTCGCATAGACTTATCAAATAATTTAAGTCACCTAGACTTATCAAATAATTCAAGTCACCTAGACTTATCAAATAATTCAAGTCACCTAGACATACCAAGATCAAGTCACATATACTTACTAAAAATCATGTCAAAAGAAGGAAGAAGTTCACATACCTCGTGACGACTAATTAACACGACAAGTAGCACATCACACGCCCGAACCTCGGGCGTGGATCAGTGCCCTACCTGGGCACCCTTCTACCTAACTGACACAAGTAAACTGCGGAACTAAATAACACCTCGTTTTTTTTTAAAACCACCGTACATGCAAGGTCAAAGCCGACAAGGCTGCCATATAATATACATAACAAAAAGGAACTACACTGTACACGATTCCAATCCCACATATGAATACAGACCTCTAAGAGTTTTACTGAACTATGACGGGACAAGGCCCCGCCGTACCCATAATCGCATAAAAGCTCAGAATGAAGGATCTATACCAAAATGATAAACTCAACAGATGGAGCTATCCAAAACTCCGAGCAGGTCCTACACTGCAGATCACAAAATCGCGTGCCTAAACTCGCGACATTTAACGCAGCTTCAAGGAGGTCAGTACGAAGAATGTACCAAGTCTGTGAAACTAAAAATATTGTAACGAAATTATAACAGTCTATACAAAACAGGAGACATGTATGATAGCCAAACTACAGTACACAATACATAAGCATCTATGTCAAATCAGGGACGCATGCCCTCAAAGTCATTATTCAAATATAACTATGGGTCTCACGCAACCTCAATTATGCCCGTGGAATCCTTCCTCACTGCCGGCAGTCCATGATATAATATAACATCAATGAGCACACTGAATCTTGCAATCATGAGAGTAATGCAATCATTTTTACCTTTTAAGTTATGCCTTTAACAATGAGATTAGCTGTTCCACTTTAAGTCATAAACACACTGCACCCTTTCATTAATGAAATCACTACCGTTTCAAAACACGGGCGTCGTGTCGCTGTGGTCAACCACCCTCTGTGTTATAATGCAACCTATCATAGGACTATTTCATCCGCAAAGGACTATTTCACCCGCATAGGTCATGTGGACCCGCAATGAGTCATCGGTACACGATACTCGCATCACGGATAGCTAATTCATGGCTTATATATATCCCGGGAATTTAACCCGCCCGAGTCTATCCGACCCACCGTGAGTGTGTACCACTCACCACCATGGGGAGCTACCCCATGATATCTCTTGAACCAAGTTGCCGGCCCTTTATGGAGGGACGCGAGACGCTGAAATACGACACTTGCACGAATGTCTATATGAGCAACACATATGCAAGCAAACCATTCTTGACCTTTATTTATAAAATGAATAATCATCATTTTAGCAAACCAAGACAACACCATGCCTTTCCTTTTTACATAAACCAAGACAATACCATGCCTTTACACAAACCAAGACAATTATCATGCCTTTCCTTTTTACATAAACCAAGACAATTACCATGTCTTCTTTGTTTTACATAAACCAAGAGAAATCCTTATTTAAGCAAGCCAAAGTACTATCAAGGCACAAATAGAATAATTCTCATTTAACAAGCCAAAGTACTATCAAGGCACAAATAGAATAATTCTCATTTAAACAAGCCAAAGTACTACGTACGTCCATTCTTTTCAAAAGACTCATTTTTATATAAAACCCCAAGATACTAACACTCGTAGTATCAAGGCATGTCTATTTTTCGAAATAAGTTACTACACCTTTAGAAACTCATTTCAAGGCTTTGAAGCTAAGTAACTTCAAATTTCACAACCTAGGAAACTCATACATATCCATCAAAATAGACAACTCTCTTAACCTTCCATAAAACCGTTATAACTAACTTCCCATAAAGCCGTTATAAGCCTTTATGATTTTAGACAAATTCATTATTTTTATAACCAAGAGACTTATACTTTTAAAACCAAGTATCATATACTTTCAAATCAAGTTACATAACTTTCAAAATACTTCAAGTCTCTTAACTTTAGAAATCAAGTTTCTTCTACTTTTAAATCTCAAGTAACTCACACCTTTAAAACAAGTTACTTCTCTTTAAATCGTGTCATTTCTCCTCTTTTAAATCAATTAAGTAAATCACTCCTTTGACTCTAAAGTCATTATAACAACCTTTAGGTTTTGGAACTAAGGCACTAGCCAAAAGATTAGAACCACTTCCTTTTAAGATTCTAAGTACTTCAAGTAAAACACTTGCACTTTTGAAAATCCAAACTTCATTAAGGGAATGGATTATAACAACTTCCAATTTAAACATCCAAAGTACAATAAAGGAAGTATATAGAACAACTTCTATATTATGCAATCCAAGTACAATCAAGGAACGGACCATTTAACGAGTATGACTTACTTTCTTTATCATAAGGAATCATGCTAGAAGAAGGAGATGGTTCACATACCTTTCGCTTAATCCACAAGCTAAGTCGAATACGCCGCATGTAGAATTGTCAACCTATAATGGCCACAACACGACTATCAACTTCTAGTTTCTAACGTAGAATAATACTAAGTATACGGTCTCTTATTCTACGAAAAATTGGAAGCACCTCCTTTGTTTCTCGCATTTTTCACATTTTTCAAGGCCCGATAATCAATAACCAAAATGCCACATTTAAGGCTCAATACATCAACCAATCAAAGGGGATTACAAGCCTTACAATACGTGTAAAATTCTGCCCCACAATTAATACCAAGTAGTTCAATATCCAAAGCCATTCTCGGCTAACATATACAACAACACAAAGTCCTTCCCAATTCTTTTTCAATCCAAGTTGTTAAGTCTAACATGTTATATAGTCGTAAACAACTTTAACAACTATAATTCCTTCTTTATATAACATGCGATGACTAAACTAATAATCAAATTGAATTGTAATCTCAAAGGCTAATCATGCTAGTTTCGGATTAGGGTTCCAATATCCATAACACTTATCAAACTTTAATATATACATCTCATGCTTGTTTATATCCATAACTACAACAATAAGTAATCTTTAATCACTTAACGACAAGATTGTTACCTTGATAAGCCCTTATAAAATTCCAAGATTCAAAGTCGTTCCTTAGCAATTCTTAGCTCCTTTCCTTCACACTTCAATCCGCTATTTGAGGCCTTTAGAAGTTCACAAACAACTTCTCTTCCATTTCCAATCAAAACTATGAAAACGACTTAGGTTTTCGCCATGACTAACGTGAAAATGTCATTTTTCCGAGATCTTTCTATTGAGATATCCTTAAAATACCCTTAGGGACCTTGGGTTAAAGTCTTGTGAATAAAGAACCACAATTGCAAAAAAATTGTGAGAACGGACAAAGCCGGTGAGCACCTAAACGTGCAAACAAGTGTGAAATTTTTCTAAGTGTTGGAGCTAAGTCTTGCTACTAGTGTAGTATATATAACACAATGGAGGGTCAAGATTACAACACTTGTGGCTAGGATGAAGGAGATTAAATATCTATACAGTGGCAAGTTGACTAAGTCAATTATCTCAGCTGCAGGCTTGATCATCTACACTGTCACCCACCATAATATCCTTGGCCCATTTCGTGCAAGCCTATGTGGGGGTGACACGTGTCGCCTCCCATTCGTCCATAAAATTTCAGAACCTCGTGGCCCCACAAAACGTAAAATTTCTGTGGGCCCCACGTGACCAAATCAGAAAATAAATTTCCACAATGTTAATAAGTTCCATACTCTCAAATAATGCATTTTGAGAATCTAATTCTCATCAACGAACATTTTTCCTTTCCGACGTTCTAAGATTTCCTTCTAAAAACAATTCTTCCTTTCGTACTCAATTTTCAAGTCTTGTGTTCTCGCCTATTCTCTTATACATGTCTTGGAATTACGGGGTGTAACAAATACGCTCCAATGTACTTCAACCTTAGCGTCTATTCCACGTGCCAAGTAGAATGTACTACACGTAGTACTTCAACCTAAAATGACAATAGCACTTCTATCAACTACAAGCTATCAAGTGTAGGACTTGTACCAATTAATGGACCTCTAATTCTATGGAAAATTGGGCAGCACTTCCTTTGTTTCTACATACTTTTCCACCTTTTCCAAGGCCCGTATTCATCAACCAACAAGCCACATTTAAGGCACAACCAACAGTTAACCAAAGGGGATTACATGCCTAACTTGACGTGTAAAATTCTGCCCCACAATCTATACAAAACAATCCACAATTTCATCAACAATAAGGGTAAAATATGAAGCCTTTAACTACCCTTTTTCACCTTCATTTCTTAGGACTTTCATTAGCCAATTCTAACACATTAAACATGCATAATTTTCACTGAATTTCCAGCAGTATACACGCCCAAAACAGTCCATAAAAACTGTATAATAATGTCCAACAATTTTATACATTTCTCGGCCAAACAACTACAATCCGATAACTATTTTCTTAATCCTTTTTAATCCAATTTGAATTCCAATACTTCCATATAAGTTATAACAACTTATTAACAACAATATTACTCTATTATAACATGTAATATGTGAGGTTAATAATGACAATAACCAACGAAACCCGATAACCCCACATTTTGTCCATTCTCGGCCTAACTTCCAATTTTTTGTCCCAACACTTTTAATCTTCATTATTTTTAGCACATGCTCATCTACTATCTATAACAACATGTAATATCTAATTACTTCAAGAGAAGAAGAATCATTACCTCAGTTTTTATCCCAAAAACGCTAAAAACAGCCCGGGTAAGATTGGCCCGCAGTTTTCGTTTCACTCCACTTCTTTAAGTTTCAATCACATATACGTATCCTCCACAACCTTATGATCAACTTACCTTCACGTTCCAACACCAAAAAGTCGACAGAACCCTAGGGTTTTACACCCTCATTCTCGGCTCAAGGGGAGTTAAAGGTTAAGAGAGTGTTCTCTTGGCTTAACACTTGGTTAGGGACCTTAATCTTGTATAATAAACTAAGCTTGGAAGATTTTGAGAATTTTTGTTCTTCATTGTGTGCCTTGGCCGAAACTCTAAGAGAAAATGAGAGAGATAGAAATATTTTCTAAGTGCAAAATGAAGTCTTGCAAGCCTCTCTTATGTATATATAATTATATCAATGGATGAGATATGGACAAGTGTTTGGACTAAGTGTAGCAAGACAAGTGGAGTGAGACCCACTTGTCCACTTGTCCTCCAAGTCTCAAAATATCTAAGTCAAAGTCAAGACAAGTGGCGGGGTGACACGTGTCACCCTCCCATTGGTCCAAAATTATTTCTTCACAAAAAACGTCTATATTTGGTCAAAATATCTCGAAACTTTGTGGGCCCCACAAAACGGTAAAATATTTCTCGTGGCCACGTGACCAAATACGAACTTAAAAATCCATAAATTCAATATATTCCAAAAGTATCAAATATCAAATTTGAGAATCAAATTCCCATTTTTAAACCTTTTCCTTCACGGGTTTCCAAAATTTCTCTTAAGGAAAAAGTGTATCTTCTATCGTTTCACGATTTAAACCTTAACGTCTTACGTACGTTTTCTTATTCATGTGTTGGAACTACGGGGTATAACATTATTCCCCCTTAGAAACATTCATCCCGAATGTTCATACTAGGTTCATGCTAAACATATCTTGGTATAGTCTCCTTAAACTACACTCAACGAAACCAATTGTGCCCCATATGGCCACAATATATTACACATGCATATAGATCTCAAATCTAGAGTGTACATTATCACTCTTAACTCCCTTTCATGGCCTAAGAGGATTCTCCTTTCGTACTTTCATTAGTCATAACTATAAACACTTCAATTCTTTTAACACTTGTTCGCTCCTTTTCTTACTTGTCGTACTCTGCTCGTACTTCCAAACATTTTCTAGTACACGCACATAATTTCAAATATTGCTTCTGTTCTCCAATCCTTGGAGTTACTATATCCAAACTTGGTCATTATACTTAGATTCAATTTCCGTTAAGGCAATTCTCGACCTTCACGACCCGGTTCTGGTGGAACGCGTCCACGAACCCGTACAACGATTTACTAGACTTGGGCCTTGCACCCTCGTGACCATATCACATAGAGGGACCACCTCAAACTGACCCCACTTAATTTAATGCCACGGGTTGACCCGTAATTGGTCCTCAATATGCCCCATGGTCGCACTTAATTCTCATTCTTGGTCTGTAATAAATCTTACTACCCGAGAAGGCCTTATACATCTAATGTCTCAGCGGTTATCAATATTCTAAAGTTTCACAATCATTCTATGTTCCAAGCTTACCTTATCAGTCCCCACATAGGGTAAGATATCTCTCATAATCTCAAAATCATGTCGTCTTAACCACAACAACCCTATTTACTCCATACCAATATTTTTCACACATATCACTTAAGCGTACAACACAGCTTAATATATCAACATGGTAAGTTATCAAATCAATTGTACCTGATCCCATAAGGGTCTAACACAATCTTAGATAGTTCATTACCTCCTGACTATTCCAAATCAGTACATATATAAAGCCTAGGTATGAATTCAATAAACTGGTTCACACCTTCCAAGTAATTATCAAGGCTTTACCAACTTATGGTAACTCATAATCATTCTAGGCAACACACATATGACCCCAAGTAAATACGCTCGTACAGACATACATCATCATAATACCATCTATACGATAATTTTACCAACCTGGATACGCAATCTATATAATCCTTTAAGGGTCACTGTTGCCTTTCTCATAGCTGCAACCACAATAATATGTTAGGGAGAGACTACCCTAACAACACAGTTCTATCGCACGATCTCAGAGTGAGAAGAAGGGAAACCAATCCTAAATATACTATAGCCTCCTGTTTATATATGTGGTGCACAACACACCGATAAACAAGACTCTACTATACACTGCCTCAGACATTCCGAGACTAATCGCTTCGATACCACTGTCACGCCCGAACCTCAAGCTCACATCGGTGCCCTACCTGGGCACCCTTCTATTCATACAACACAATAAACCGCGGAAGATAAATAACACTCATCATTTATTTTTCCTTTTTTTTAAACAAAGGCAAAGCCGATAAGGCTGCCATAATATATATCACCCAAAAGGGTCTACACTGTTCAACAATGTAAATACAACTTACGCCAGTCCAGCCCACATATGAATACAGACCTCTAAGAATTTGAACAAATACTATGACGGGACAAGGCCCCATCGTACCCCTAAATATATCTAGCCATAATGACAAGCTCCGGAACATTAGAGCCATCTCAAAATGATGTATCAGGATCCTAAGCTCGCGGATCCACAATCAGGTACCTGACTCATGACATTTAACGCAGCCCAAGGAGAGGTCAAGACAACAAGGTACTAAGTATGTAAACAGAAGTACATGAAATAAGATCATAACTGGTACAAAAGAATGACAGGGGCAAGTATGAAATCAAATACCATATCCTACCGTGTCATATGAAATCAAAGTCGAATGTATTCAGATCCCTATACTATCAGATCACCAGATCATCAGAATAATCGTACTATTATAACACCGAGAGTCAACTATGCCTTTTAAGTATATAAAACCACACACCCAAATATAAAACAGAGGTAAGTACGATAACCAAAATAAAGATACAAAGTTGTTTATCAATATGAAAGTAGTGAGAATCAACTTTATCTTTTAAGCCCTGGCTTTACAAAATGAGATTTACCACCTCATATCAAATCATGAAACCACTGAACCCTTTCATTTATGAAATCAACACCATTTCAACATATGAAAGCCATGACACATTCAGGTCCACTGCCCTCAAAATCATTATGCATTTCTAACCATGGGTCTCAAGCCTGCAATATCAAAGCGTGCCCGTGGAATCCTTCGTCACTGTCGACAGCCGCAAGTGTAATATATATATATATATATATATGTAACACGCCTGTGGAATCCTACATCACTGTCGGCGTGCACATATGCAATATATATATATATATCTCATGCCCGTGGAATCCCTCATCTCGAGTACATGACTTTATGGAGAGCTAATCTATGAAATAATAATAGTATATAACATGCCCGTGGAATCCCTCATCTCGGGTACATGTCTTCATGGAGAGCTAGTCCATGGAATAATAATAGTATATAACATGCCCGTGGAATTCCTCATCTCGGGTACATGTCTTCATGGAGAGCTAGTCCATGGTATAATAATATCATCCGAGAATTGAACCCGCATCATGGCCGTATGCCCCCGGAATCCTTCATCGGTGTAAGCATGTCCATGGACCAATATACTGGAAGCATGCCCGTGGAATCCTTCATCACTGTCGGCACGTCCAAGTAAATAATACAACAATGGAACCACACACATGGAATTCCTCCATCATGTAAGCATGTTCAAGTAATTAATACAACAATGTTACCGGCCCTCCAGCCGAGGACGCGTCCAAATATCAAGACTGTACACATATAGCTGTCACAAGCAACTATGTACACTTTAAATCATCTTCGACTCTCATTACATAAATAGAATGAATATCCTATTAGAACTACCAAGACACTAACAAGTCTTTCATTGTATAACTCCAAGGAACTATCACATAGTTCATTAAGGATTAAGCTCCATTACAATAATTGTACGTCCGTCGTACACTCACTTTATAAACTCAAGGCACTTTCATTTCATGTATTATATTAAGGATTTAATCAGGGACATTCTCACATGATTTCCTTATAACATTTTAAACCATCTCTTGACTTTCAACAAAATTGTTATAACAAACTTCCCATAAAGTCGTTATAACAACTTCCATTTTTAGAAAACTAAAGCACTACCACATCTTTGCTTTTAATACAACCAAGGCATTATCATGTCATGTAAGAGAGTTGAACCCAAAGTACTACGTACATTCACTTCTTTACAAGAAGACTCAAGTCATGTAATGTTAGGGTATTAAACTCAAAAGTACTATGTACATCTATTCTTTATAAAGAGAATCTTTTCATGCAATATTAGGGAGTTGAACCCCAGAACACTTTTGCTATCAAAATCAAGTTACCTATACTTTTAAAGTTAAGTAACTTATACCTTTAAAACCAATAACTTCTTCTTTCAACATTAAGTCATTCATTCTCTTTAAATCAAGTAATCCCTACTTTTCAAATCAAGTAATCTATACTTTCCACATCAAGTTACCACACCTTTAGAAATTCAATTCAAGGTTTTGAAATCAAGTAACTTCTCTTTAAATCAATCAGTCACATAGACTTTCCAAAATAGCTCAAATCTCATAACTTTCAAAATAATCAAGTCTCTTAACTTTAGAAATCAAACCCCATAACTTGAAAAATAAAGTCTCATAATCTTTAAAGAAATCAAGTCTCATAA
Organism: Przewalskia tangutica; assembly: GCA_029844215.1. Classification (NCBI taxonomy): domain Eukaryota; kingdom Viridiplantae; phylum Streptophyta; class Magnoliopsida; order Solanales; family Solanaceae; genus Przewalskia; species Przewalskia tangutica. The sequence goes on from JAQGDG010000256.1 coordinate 95,698, forward strand.
CTTTAAATCAAAGTCTCATAACCTTTAAAGAAATCAAATCTCATAACTTTGAAAATCAAGTCTCATAACTTTAATTCAAAGTCTCATAATCTTTAAAGAAATCAAATCTCATAACTTTGAAAATCAAGTCTCATAACTTTAATTCAAAGTCTCATAATCTTTAAAGAAATCTATCAAGTCACATAGACTTACCAAATGATTCAAGTCACATAGACTTCTCAAACAATTCAAGTCACATAGACTTATCAAATAATTCAAGTCACCTAGACTTATCAAATAATTCAAGTCACCTAGACTTATCAAATAATTCAAGTCACCTAGACTTATCAAATAATTCAAGTCACCTAGACATACCAAGATCAAGTCACATAGACTTACTAAAATCATGTCAAAAGAAGGAAGAAGTTCACATACCTCGTGATGACTAACCAACACGACAAGTAGCAATACACTCCAATGTACTTCAACCTTAGCGTCTATTCCACGTGCCAAGTAGAATGTACTACACGTAGTACTTCAACCTAAAATGACAATAGCACTTCTATCAACTACAAGCTATCAAGGGTAGGACTTGTACCAATTAATGGTCCTCTAATTCTACGGAAAATTGGGCAACACTTTCTTTGTTTCTACGTACTTTTCCACCTTTTCCAAGGCCCGTATTCATCAACCAACAAGCCACATTTAAGGCACAACCAACAGTTAACCAAAGGGTATTACATGCCTAACTTGACGTGTAAAATTCTGCCCCACAATCTATACAAAACAATCCACAATATCATCAACAATAAGGGTAAAATATGAAGCCTTTAACTACCCTTTTTCACCTTCATTTATTAGGACTTTCATTAGCCAATTCTAACACATTAAACATGCATAATTTTCACTGAATTTCCAGCAGTTTACACGCCCAAAACAGTCCATAAAAACTGTATAATAACGTCCAACAATTTTATACATTTCTCGGCCAAACAACTACAATCCGATAACTCTTTTCTTAATCCTTTTTAATCCAATTCGAATTTCAATACTTCCATATAAGTTATAACAACTTATTAACAACAATATTACTCCATTATAACATGCAATAGGTGACGTTAATAACGACAATAACCAACGAAACCCGATAACCCCACATTTTGTCCATTCTCGGCCTAACTTCCAATTTTTTGTCCCAACACTTTTAATCTTCATTATTTTTAGCACATGCTCATCTACTATCTATAACAACATGTAATATCTAATTACTTCAAGAGAAGAAGAATCATTACCTCATTTTTAGCCCGAAAACGCTAAAAATAGCTCGGGTAAGATTGGCCCGCAGTTTTCGTTTCGCTCCACTTCTTCAAGTTCCAATCACATATAAGTATCCTCCACAACCTTGTGATCAACTTACATTCACGTTCCAACACCAAAACGTCGGCGGAACCCTAGGGTTTACACCCTCATTCTCGGCTCAAGGTGAGTTAAAGGTTAAGGGAGTGTTATCTTGGCTTAACACTTGGTTAGGGACCTTAATCTTGTATAATAAACTAATCTTGGAAGATTTTGAGAATTTTTGTTCTTCATTGTGTGCCTTGGCCGAAACTCTAAGAGAAAATGAGAGAGATAGAAATATTTTCTATGTGCAAAATGAAGTCTTGCAAGTCTCTCTTATGTATATATAATTATATCAATGGATAAGATATGGAAAAGTGTATGGACTAAGTGTAGCAAGACAAGTGGAGTGGGACCCACTTGTCCACTTGTCCTCCAAGTCTCAAAATATCTAAGTCAAAGTCAAGACAAGTGGCGGGGTGACACGTGTCACCCTCCCATTGGTCCAAAATTATTTCTTCACCAAAAACGTCTATATTTGGTCAAAATATCTCGAAACTTTGTGGGCCCCCCAAAATGGTAAAAAATTTCCCATGGGCCCCACGTGACCAAATCCGAACTTAAAAATTGATAAATCCAATATATTCCAAAAGTCTCAAATACCAAATTTGAGAATCAAATTCCCATTTTTAAACCTTTTCCTTCACGGGTTTCCGAAATTTCTCTTAAGGAAAAAGTGTATCTTCTATCTTTTCACGATTTAAACCTTAACGTCTTACGTACGTTTTCTTATTCATGTGTTGGAACTACGGGTTGTAACAGTTAGTAAGGATATGTTGAGTGGAATTTTGTATAGATCTACTGCTTTTGCAGTTTGGAAAGATTTGAAAGAGCGATTCGATAATATTAATTTGTCTCAGGTATATCAATTGAAGAAGGAGCTTGCTATGCTTCAACAAGGAGTGTCACCTGTGGCAAGTTATTATTCGAGAATGAAAGATTTATGGGATGAAATTGATTCAATCATTCCCCCACCTGCTTGCGACTGTGATAGTCCTCGAGTGTATATTGATCATCTTGCTAATTAAAGATTATTGGAATTCTTGATGGGATTAAACGATGGGTATAATCAAGCACGAAGCCACATTTTATTGTTATCACCTACACCTAGCGTCTATCAAGCATATGCTATGATTGCGCAAGATGAAAGCCAGAAAGCTATTAATGGAAGATTTGGAACATCTGATTTAGGTGAATCTATGGACATGTATGGTACGACAAATCAAAGCAGACAAAGGAAACCCAATCAATAAAATCAAAGTGGATTATGTGATCATTGTCAAATGAAAGGCCACACTAGAGAAATCTGTTACAGGTTAATGTATTGTGATCACTGCAAGAAGCAAGGACATCCTAGTTATAGATGCTATAGAGTTGTAGGATATCCAGCAGACTGCAAGGGAAAGAAGAAAGTGAATGTGGCAGTGATGGGTAATTCGACTGGTGTGGGTGACAATTCTCATTGGCATGGTAATGCAGCAGGTTATGAATACAGTAAAATTATGAGGCAATTGTCTAAGGAACAACATGAGTATCTTCAGAATAGATTGGCCACGTTTTCTCTGGATAAGTATGAGAAAGGAGTGCAGGTACTTGAGTCACAGGAGGAAAGCAATAACAAGGCACCAGTAGCCAAAGATCAAGCTCATATGGCAGGTAACCTGGCATATCCTAAACATAGAGATTATATCAATGAAGACTGGATAGTGGACTCAGGAGCAACTGATCTTATGGTCTGTAATAAGAACCTGATTGAGAAGAAAGAAAAAGAAAACGCAGGCCAGGTACAATTGCCTACTTGTGATGTTGCTGAAATTACACAAACAAGAAGTTGTAGACTAAAGAATGGTGATGTTATTGAACATGTGTTATATGTTCCCACTTTCAAATTCAATCTACTGTCAGTGTCGAAGCTAACCAGGGAATTGAATTACTGTGCAAGATTTTTCCCTGATTACTTTGTCCTGCAGGATCTGTTTACTGGGAAGGTCAATGAGACTGGTAGGGAGATTGATGTGCTATACATACTGGAGTCAGGAAGGAGTTACAGGGAAGTAATAAAGGCACATGTTGTATCAGCAACAGTTGTGGTGTCCAAAGATAAGCTAGAGGATGAGCTATGACATAGAAGAATGGGTCATGTGCCATTCAACATGCTTAGGAAGCTTACTGTGTTTAGAAACAAGTCAGAATTTTCAATAAAGCACTGTGATGTGTGCCCATTAGCTAGACAGACAAGAAAGCCTTTTCCTGATAGCAATAGCAAATCTGATTTTGCCTTTCAACTCTTACATTTAGATGTATGGGGACCCTATAAAGTGTCATCTTATAATAATATGAGGTATTTTCTCACTGTGGTGGATGATTACAGTAGGTGGACTTGGGTTTTCCTGATTCATATTAAATCTGATGTCATAACCATTCTTAAGAACCTATTTGTGATGATTAGAAATCAATTTGGTCTGAAAGTTAAGGGAGTTAGGACAAATAATGGGACAGAGTTCCCCAATTTTGGTTGTTCTAATCTATTTGATCAATTAGGGATTGTTCATCAGAAGTCTTGTCCCTATTATCCACATCAAAATGGAATAGTAGAGAGAAAACATAGACACATATTGGAAATAACAAGGGCCATCAAAATACAAAGTTGTTTGCCAGACAAGTTCTGGGGTGATTGTTGAAACTGCAGTGTATGATCAATAGAGTTCCCACTGTTATCTTGGGAAACATCTCACCATATTAGAAGCTATTTAAAAGGGTGCCATCACTTATTCATCTAAGGGTGGTTGGATGTCTTTGCTATGCTTCCAACTTGGTGAGGAAAGACAAATTTGAGCCAAGAGCCATCAAGGCTGTACTACTTGGCTATGCAGTAAATAGAAGAGGCTACAAATTATTAGATATGACTAATGAGACTGTGTTCATTAGTAGGGATGTGACCTTCCATGAGGATATATTTCCTTATCAACAGATTAAGGAGAGTGGAGCTTCAGATTTTTTCCAACATATTAACTTTGACTTATGTGCTGATGATGAATAGGTGATACTGCCTACTGGGAGTGTACAAATGGATACTCATATAAGGACTCATGTCCATGTAGAAGAACCAGCAGATCCAGGTGCAGGTTCAAACAATGATGCCACAGTACGTCCTGATGAATCTAACAAGGAGGACACAATATTGTCTGGTGATGTAGCTGAGGATGAAGATACTGCAGCCATCAGAAGAAGATCCACCAGAGAGAGGAGGACTCCTATGGTTGAAGGACTTCATACATCCAGTAAATCAAGCTGGATGTGTATATCCAATGTCAGATGTGGTGAATTACACTGGTTTGTTTGTTCAATATCATGAGTTCCTAGCTAAAATCTTAGCAGAGCATGGACTACAGTCTTTCCATGAAGCAGCCAAGGACCAAAGGTGGGTTGAGGCTATGCAGTCAGAGATCAAGAATTTAGAAGACAATAATACTTGGGAGATAGTGGATCTACCTAAGAATAAGAAACCCATTGGATGTAAATGGGTGTTCAAAATTAAGTATAAATCCACTGGAGAAGTAGAGAGGTTCAAAGAAAGGCTTGTAGCTAAGGGGTATAGCAGAAAGAAGGAGTGTATTACCATGAAACCTTCTCACATGTGGTTAAGATGGTGATTGTTAGAAGTGTCATCTTTGTGGCAGTTGCTAAAGGATGGATAATTCAGCAAACAGATGTGTTTAATGCATTCTTGCAGGGGTATCTCAATAAGGAGGTGTATATGAACTTGCCACAAGGGATTGAACATAAAAAAGGGAAAGTATGTCGACTGCTTAAGTCATTGTATGGTCTTAAACAAGCCTCTAGACAGTGGAATATCAAATTGATAACTGCCTTGGTTTCCTCTGGTTTTGTTCAAAGCAAATTCGATTACTCCTTGCTCATTAGAAGGGATGGAGACAAGATAGCAATGGTATTAATATATGTTGATGACCTTCTCCTGACTGGGACTGATCAGGGGATTATTAATGAGACAAAGGCCATTTTGCAGCATCACTTCAAGATCAAGGATCTTGGTGAACTCAGATACTTCCTAGGTTTTGAGTTTGCCAGGAACAAAGAAGGGATTGTAATGCATCAACGGAAGTATTCTTTAGAGCTCATTGAAGATATGGGTTTAACATGTTCCAAACATGTTACTTCACCTATGAAGGCTAATGTGAAGTTCAATACTGCTGCTTATGATACTCATAGTCAGCAGTTGATTCCTGAGAAGATAAGCAATGCAGATGAATTACTGAAAAATCCAGCAGCATATCAAAGGTTGATTGGAAGGCTGCTCTATTTGACTAATACTAGACCAGATATTACTTTTCCAGTACAGTGTCTGAGCCAGTTTATGCAAGCCCCAAAGCAGTCACACATGCTTGCAACTGAGAGAGTAGTGAGATATGTAAAGCATGCTCCAGGTAAGAGAGTATTCATAACAGCATAAGAGAGTAATGTTCTGTCTGCATATTGCGACGCAGACTGGGCTTCATGTCCAAGTACTAGGAGATCAGTATCGGGGTACTTAGTATATTTTGGGTCTTCTCTCATCTCCTGGAAGTCCAAGAAGCAACAAATTGTCTCGCGTAGCTCAGCAGAATCTGAATATAGGAGTCTTGCATCAGTTGTGGCTGAAATTGTTTGGATTACTGGGTTGTTCTCAGAATTGGATGTACCACTACAGCTGCCCATCTCATTTGCTTGTGATAGTAAGTCGGCAATTCATATTGCTAACAATCCTGTTTTCCACGAGAGGACAAAGCATATTGAAATTGATTGCCATTTCATTCGGGGAAAAAATCCAACTAGGTCTGATTTCCACCAGCCATGTTGCATCTGCTGACCAGCTTGCCGACGTGCTCACTAAGGCTCTTTTGCCAGGACACCATTCTCATCTCATTTCCAAGCTAGGGATGAAGAACCTATTCTCCACACCTAGCTTGAGCGGGGGTGTTGAAGTTATTAATACAATAAGTGATATTTAGTGTTATGGTTATGGTTAGTTATGTTAATTAGATGATGTGGATGTGGGATCATGTTGGGGCCACAGATATATTGATTTCTTTCATTTTCTGCATTGTATAAATAAGTGCATACACAACACTTAATCTCTTAAGCTTTCATAATAAAAGTTCTAGAAATCTTCCACAAGTTTGTCTTCTCAATCCTCACCAACACAGAGAATCGATCACTGTGTATCTCACATACAATGAGAACACAGTGACGATTATCACGAATAACATCTGGATCGTGTCTATTAACAATCGTCTCCATGCTAACCCCCATTCATTGTCATTGTCGGCGGCGGAGTTCTGCCCATTTACCATTGTTCCCTGTTGTCACAATCTAAAACTGGGGTGAAATGTGATTAATACTTGATCTAACTACCTGTTGAACGAATCCTGAACTAAATTGTACTGAACATCATGATAAATGAACTAACTCCAAAGTAAAGTATCGATATACTTATTAACTGAAGGTTTCATACAAAACAAAAAGCTAAGTCGTAGATGTAAAAAGCCCCACAAATTTTCTACTAAATTCAGATGAGTTTCGGTCTTAAAAAGAATAATTTGGATAAACTTGAGGTTTGAGACCCATAAGAGGGAGTGTAAAAATATTGAAAATGATATTTTCTCCGTTTAAATTTAAGTGTCTTATTTTTATTTTTTTTGGTCTCTCCCAAAAAGTGCGTCTCTTTCTATATTTAATAAAATTTCCAATTTCAAGACAAGTTTAAGACCGCAAAATTTAAAATGAGTACAACTTCCAATAAATAAGGAATAATGATATGAGTTATATGTTAATTTAAAGCTTTCGAGTCTAGTTTTCAACAATTAAAATCGTTTGTCATTTTGACATTCCTACAAAGAGTTACGATTTTCTTTATTGAAGGATAATGTGTAGGGAGCATGCATCCCGATTCCATTATCGAAAAATGACTAGGTGATTGATCATTCATTGTATAAAAAGGGCAGTAGAGTTAACCTTGGGCGATGGATGTGTGACAAGAGACTTCTCAGTATCTATAAATACCCCTAGCTTGGCTTTGATTTCTAGCAATTTTCAACCCTTTAGCTAAGAGTAGAGAGCAAGAAGAGAGGGTTCAGACAAAGACTTCATTTGAATTTTCAAGGTGAGATTCTATTCATGATTTGTGTTAATTAAAGTAGATTAAAACTAGTATTTACAATATTCAACCATGGAATTTTTTAGATTCTTCCAAACCCACCCAAGAACACTTGAAGAGAATTGTTTTTAGGGTTTCTTCAAGAGGTAATTCCAAACATTTGAATGATACGTATAAGTTGTTTTTTGAATGATATGTATGAGTTGTTTGTGAATATTTATGGTAGAAGTAAGTGTTGGTTGGAACATTTTCTTAAGCTCTCTAATTTGTGATTCGTACAAGTTCATGTGGATGATGTCTACTCATGAAATTCTTTCGAATCTCATAGCTTGATAACATTATTAATAAGGTTTCCATTTATAAACTTTCACCACCAATCAAAGTTTCCAAATTTATCGCACATTCTTGATGAGTTCAATCAACAAAAACTAGTATCTATTATAGTTCATGGTTTAAAGAACTAATTAGTTCGTATGATACACTTTCTTATATTTAGTTATTACTCGTATGAAAAGAAAGAGCTAGGAATTACCTTTTTGAAAAAAATCTAGGTTCTTACTTCTCGAGTTCTTGGAGATTGAATGAAAATCTATAAATTTTCATGTTAATCCTTGATGATTCTAGTGTTAGTTGACTTGAATTAACGTAACTGTAATTGGGTTCTTACCTTGGATGGATTGATGAAGCCTTAAACATTTTCTCTTTCTCAGGAGTCCCTTCTATATTTAGCAACGTTCTGAGACTAGGAACACCCTGTGCATCACATAATTATTGCAACATGCAAATATGAAATTTCTTACAAATGTTGTGTGATATATCTGTAAGAATTGATCTTGGACCTAACTCAACCCCAAAAGCTAACTTGTACGGTGAGGATTGTCCAAGACCATATAAGGAGTCCGTGTTCTCATTCCATTTCCGATGTGGGACTCTTAACACTCCCCCGCACACCCAGATCAAGTTAATTGAAGCGTGAATAATATAATTTGGGGGCCCAACATTGGTGAACAAAGAATTGGAATAAGTCTCACTTTGATACCATGTAAGAATGGATATTGAGTCTAACTCAACCCCAAAATCTAGCTTATAGGGTGAGCATTGTTCAAGTCCATATAAGAAATCCACGTTCCCATTCCATTTCCGATGTGGGACTCTTAACAACATCCATAGTATCAAGCCAACCGAAGATACTTTTTTTCTAAATCCTCTGCGATGCACGACTATAGTATCAGAATTTTTGGAATTTATTTGTTTTTCATGTGTGATTTCCACACAATGTATGACCCTTATTTAAATAGATACCGGGAAGGTATGAAACAGTTTAATGAATTTTCATCAAGGTTTTATGTGCTAATTTGATATAATTAGGAAATGATGAGCTGTCTGATAGGGTAATGAACCCTTAAGAAGTCAGGTTAAGGTACTTGATGGAAGACTATGTGGATAGATTAAGCTACGTGGTATGCGTAAGAGAATTGTACGAATGAGATCCGTACGGAGTAAGTAATGGTTATTGTGATTAAGACAACACGATTATGGTATTATGAGAAGTTATTGTACCCGTTTACGGGGGGACTGATAAGGTAGGCTTGGAGCATGGAAATTGCGATCCTAAGAATATTGATAACCGCCGAGACCTTAGGTGTATAAGGCCTTCTCAGGCAATAAGATTTAATTCAGACTAAGGGTAAGAGTTAAGTACGACGGTGGGTCGGGTTGAGGACCTGTTGCGGGTCGCCCCATAATCGGAAATGGAGTGGGATCAATTGGTAGTAGTTCTGCTACGTGACAGGGTCACGAGGGTGCAAGGCCCAAGTCTAGTTAATCATTTTACGGGTTCGGGGACGCGTTCCACCGGGACCGGGTTTTGAGAGCCGGAAATGGCCTTATATTGTTTAGAATAGTAACTCCAAAGATTGGAGGCCAGAATCAGTATACAGGTTTTGTTCGTATGCTAGACTAAGTTTGGGAGTACGGAAAGAGTATGACCAGTAAGAAAGAGAGCAAACAAGTGTAAAGGAATAGAGCCGGGGTTCATAATGACCTTTCGAGGTAGCTACACCAGTGGGTGTTTGGGTTATGAATGGCGGGTACATAAGGATTGCCGTAATGATATACAATTGTGACTTGATTTAAGTAAGTCTATGTGACTTGTTCGGTTGAAGTAAATAAATTGATGTTAGAAGTATGTAGTACGTGAATTTGAAAGCTAAGAGACGGAGATAAGAACGTACGATCATTAGAGGATTTTATGTTAAGTGCCCTTGGTGGTGCTTGGAGTTGTCTAGTGTGGCGGTCAGGGCCACGACTTCCCGAATGATTTCAGGAAAATGTGGAAGGCAAGAATAAGATAAGTACGAGTGCTGCCTGCGGAAAACTGAAGACATCTTTGGTAGGTTTTGAAAATCTACACGATTTTTTTTTGCGGTGCTTGGTGATTAGATATTTACAGGACCGCAAGAGGACCCTGTGATTAGGGTTGTAACTTCAAGGAAAGATTATTAAAGGGAGATAAGCTCTCTCCCCCACGTAACAAGATAGTTGTACGTATTATTGAGGGTTATGCATACCCTTTATTTAAGCCATAGATATGGGACTGGTAAAGTCTCCAGCTTCGTTATGCAATAAGTTACAATTTTAAATAACCTTGGAAAAAGGTATTGTGTTGGGCTAATTGAGAACGACATTAGGAAATGGTCGAGGATGTGTCTTAAGGATATAAATGCTGGTTATAAGCATAAATGGAAATGTATGACCCAGGAGCGAGGTAGAAATATTTTGGGTTAGTAATTAGTATGATGAAGGGTTATGACCAGAATAATAAGGAGAATGCAATTACAGTTATGAAGGTTTCTCAAGGCATAGTTACCCAGACTAGTGTAAAGACCATTAGAAAATGATGGACAGTTAGGAACACCTCGACGAAGGGTGGCAAGCCTGTAATGACGGGCTAGACCGTATATATACGGGGAGGTAAGAGACCCCAGGGCAACTTGAAATGAAGAAAATAAAAGGTAAGACGAGTAGACACTCGAACGATAAGAAAGCTTGACAAGCCATTGGATTATGTAATACCATGAATTGAGGTTGAACACCTGACTAAGCTCTACGAGCTGGGAGAGAATAATAAGATTACTACTTGACGAGATCAAGGAAGTCTCCCACTAAATGATGATTGGCAGGAAGTCTTAGTCATGAGACAAACAAAGGAATAGAATCTAAGTATAGTGACCAAGTTGGTTGCAACAGAGAAATGGAAACAGGAATCATAATTGAGATTATATCCCCGAATATTTCAGAAGTATGAGACAGGCTTCCAGTTATGGGAAGATAAGCTGACTACGACTATAGTTCTAACCCCTCCTGAGGGCTGAAGTACTAGAGGGTTAGGTTATTATGGTAATACTTTGAGTGTTTGGCTGGGTTGTGTGCGGATGCAACATGATAAGGTAACAATCTATAGTTCTCGGCAGCTACGGGAGCATGATAGTGGAGTTCAGATTCGAGAGTTTGCCAAGTCTTCCCTCGTTGAGGAGGTGAAGAGGCGACAATATAAGGATCCAGTTCTAGGGCAAATTTGACATACTGCTCTCCAAGAGGAGAATAACCTGTTTGGGTAGAAACGGGTAGGGTGCTGTGATATGAGGATAGATTATGTGTGCCCGATGTTGCAGGACTTATCAGCATGTTTTAGGGGAGGCACGCAATGCTTATTGCTCTATTTGTTCGGGGTCGACTAAGATGTATCATAACCTCAGATGTATGTATTGGTAAGATGGCCTGAAGAGGGACGCAACAGAGTTTGTTGCTTAATGTCCGAATTTAGTGAGCCAAGGTCGAACACGAAGCCAGTGGGCTACTACAGGCGATTGAGATCCCGACTTAGAAATGGGAGGTGATTAATATGGATTTTGTGACAGGGTTGCATCGTTCTCAGAGGAAATGCGACTCCCTGAGGGTCATAGTAAACAGGCTGACGAAATCAGCCCATGTTTTTCCAGTCAGGAACACTTACTCGGCTGAGGATTGTTGTCACGACCCGACTTCGGGCCCAAGACTGGTGCCCCACCTGGGAACCCTTACAGGTATACATCAGAGATAATCAGCGGAACATACATAAACTTAACAGGAAATAAATAACAGGCTAGCCGATAAGGCCACCTTCCAAAAATATACACGTAACCCAAAAGCAGTTACCTCTTTTTTTTTTTGCTTTACAACCCAATCCACAAGATATGACTACAGCACTCTAAGAATTTGACATAACAATCGTGACAGATAGGCCCGCCATACCACGAATGCATAAATCTACAACCTCGAGGAATCAGCCAAAATGCAAAGCCTCGAAATAATGGAGCTTTCGACTAAAAAGTGATCCTAAGAATGAGGATCAACAAGCTATACCTCAACTCGCGGCATGAACGCACTTCCCGAGGTCGAGACGAAATATGTACCAAGTATGTGAAACTGAAAATACTGTAATTAAATCATAACAGTCTATGTAAAGCTGGAGACATGTATGATAACCAAAATGACAGTACACGAAATATGTACCAAGTATGTGAAACTGAAAATACTGTAATTAAATCATAACAGTCTATGTAAAGCTGGAGACATGTATGATAACCAAAATGACAGTACATTGTGTCTTGCCGAAGTGAAAGTAATGAAAGTCAGTTTTACCTTTTAAAGACTATTTCAACACATGAACAATAGTCACACCAGGGCTATGGACACAAGCCCTCAAATATCAAAGCGTGCCCGTGGAATCCCCCATCACTGCCGACAATTGTAATTTTAAAATATAACCATGTGACGCGCTCGTGGCATCCTACCTCACTGTCGGCGTACACACATACAATACATATATATATATCCCCTGCCCGTGGAATCTCCCATCACTGCCGACAACCGTAAGTGTAAAATATAACCATGTGAGGTGCCCGTGGCATCCTACCTCACTGTCGGCGTACACATATACAATACATATATATATATATATATCTCATGCCCGTGGAATCTCTCATCTCGGGTACATGACTTCATGGAGAGCTAATCCATGGGGTAATAATCATATATAACATGCCCGTTGAATCCCTCATCTCGGGTACATGTCTTCATGGGGAGCTAGTCCATGGAGTAATAATCGTATATAACATGCCCGTGGAATCCCTCATCTCGGGTACATGTCTTCATGGGGAGCTAGTCCATAGAGTAATAATCGTATATAACATGGTCACATGCCCCGAAATCCCTCATCGTATAAGCATGGCCATGGGGTAATAAAACAAATCCGGGAATCTAACCCGCCTCGCAGTCGTGCCTCGTAACCCTCATCGTAGAAGCGTGTCGAGGAGTAATAAAACAATCCGAATCTAACCCGCATCCTGGTCGCATGCCGGAATCCCACATCGTATAAGCATGTCCAAGGATCAATCACAATGGAGCATACCCGAAGCCTGCACACTATCAGACGCCCAAGTAAATTCCTTAACAAGACGATCGGCCCTCACCGAGAGTCACGGCAATAAATATATAATACTTGCACTCAAGGCTATCACAAGCAAGCATAGGCAAGTTCATAAAATCTTTAGACTTTCATTTTATATACTCAAGGCACTTTTCGTTTTACATAAAAATCCGGGAATTTAACCCAAAATACTACGTACTTTCATTCTTTTCAAAAGACTCCTTTTCATATAAAACGGCAAGATACTAACACCCGTAGTATCAAGGCATGTCTACATTTTAAACAAGTCACTACATTTTTAGAAATATATTTCTAGGCTTCTAAATCAAGTGACTCTTACTTTAAAACTTTAAGCAATTGATACCTTTAAATCAAATTGCCCTTCCTTATTTCAAGTCATTTCTTTGTTTACATTACTAGAGAAACCATTCTTCTAACCTTCCATAAAGTTGTTATAACCAACTTCCCATAAAGCCGTTATACTAACTTTATGCCTTAGACTAATTCAATCTTTTTTTTATAACCAAGAGACTTATACTTTCGAATCAAGTTACATAACTTTCAAAATACTTCAAGTCTCTTAACTTTAGAAATCAAGTTTCTTAACTTAGAATATCAAGTCTCTTTAACTTAGAATTTCAAGTCTCTTAACTTTAAAAATAAAGTCTCTTAACCTTTTAAGAATTCAAGGTTCATGGTCTTAAAACTTCATAACGTAAACTCTTTAATATTAAGTAACATATACTTTTATGCGTTGTGAATATGTTATACTTGTTTATAACGATCTTATTAAAGCAGTCATGATCTAGAAAATGTAATACAATTTTGTCTTATCTTAGTTTCTATGCAGATGGAGAATTCTACTCATTTTAATATAATTGATTGTCGATATATTTTCTTTTATTAACGCTGCAATGGCTTGTTCGATACTTATTCTCATTCGTGCAGTAAATTAGCAAAGTCAACTCGACTCCAAATACTTCCTAACGACTCTTACCAACATCCCCCATAAGACTTGGTAAGAACTTAGGATAACTTAGACATAACTTTTCCATATAGTAAATCAACATACATACCTCTTAACTTTTAAGAGTAGAAGGAATCATGAAATAACACCACATAGTATATTTCATACATAGAATCATGCCAAAGGAAGGAAGAGGTTCACATACATCGCGACGATTATCGATAAGTAGCAAAATGCTCCAAAGTACTTTAACCTTGAGCTATTCCATCCTTTAAGTAGAATACGCTACTCGTAGTACTTCAACCTATATTAATCATAACATGTCTATCAACTCCTCACTTTTTAATGTAGAATCATACTAAGTGTAAGGTCTCTTATTCTACGGAAAATCGGGCAGCACTTCCTTTGTTTCTACGTACTTTTCCACCTTTTTCAAGGCCCGAAAATCAATAACCAAACGCCACATTTAAGGCCCAAAAATTCAGCAATACAAAGGGGATTACACGCCTAATATGACGTGTAAAATTTTGTCCCACAATCAATATAAAACTGTCCAATAATTCCAAGCCATATTCGGCTACAATGTCACAACAATTATCAATTTCCTTTCAATTCCTTTTTCAATCCAAGTTGTTATTCCAACATGTTACATACATAATAACAATTACAACAACTATAAATCCTTTCTTCCTTAACATGCGATTGTAGCTCAGTCAAATTGATTACAACATTAATGGCTAACTTGTCCATTTTCGGTTTTTAACATGTCGACATGATCCAAATCTTTTCAAACTTCAATCTATATATATCACATGCTCATATCAACTACTATAACATGTAATCTTTAATCACAAGAAGAAGATGAAGATTTTACCTCAATAAGCCCTAATAAAGTCCAAGCGTAAAAGTCAATCCTTAGCAACTTTTAGCTCATCTTCTTATGTTTTAATCCGCTCCAAGCACTCCTTAGAAGCTCATGAAGAACTCCTCTTCAAGTTCCATCTTCAAAGTTGAAGAACACCTTAGGTTTTCGCCTTGCGACTAACGTGAAAACGTCGTTTTTCCGGGATCTTTCTATTGAGATATCCTTACAATATCCCTAGGAACCTTGGGTTAAAGTCTTATGAATTATGAACCACAAACTAAAAAATTTTGTGTGGGAACTAGCACAAAGCCGAGAGCACCATTAAGCATCCTCAAATTTTTCTCAAATTATTCTAAGTGTTGAAGACTTGTCTTGCACTAGTGTAGTATATATAAAACAATGGAGGGTCAAGATTATAACACTTGTGTGGTCTTAGATGAAGAGATTTAAATAGCAAGCCAAGTGGGCTCTTGACTTAGTCAATTATCTCAAGCTCTTAGCTTGCAAGACTTGGTCATCTATACTTTGGTCAAATGACCATTTTTCCCTTGGCATATTTCGAACAAGCCTAAGTAGGGGGGGTGACACGTGTCGCCCTCCCATTCGTCCATAGAATTTAGTAACCCTCGTGGGCCCCACAAAACGTAAAATTTCTCGGGTGGGCCCTACGTGACCAAATTCGTAAAATACATTTCCACAATAATAATAAATTTTATACTCCTCAAATAATGCATTTTGAGAATCTAATTCTCATCAACGAACATGTTTCCTTTCCGACGTTCGGAAGATTTTCCTTCGGAAAAACAATTCTTTCTTTCGTACCAATTTTCAAGTCTTGTGTTCTCGCGTCTATTCTCTTATTCATGTCCTAGAATTACGGGGTGTAACAATTGTGCTAGATTATATAGCAGGGAGATTTTGAGACAGCACGGGGTTCATATATTTATGACGTCAGGCGGATGAGCTCAGTTTACGGATAACTTCTGGAGGTTTTCCGGAAGGGATTAGGAACACATGTGAGTCTCAGTGTTGCATTTCACCTCGGGAGCGGACGGACAGGCGTACTATCCGAGGCGGCGAGGATAGGTAGCGGGCACATTTCTTGATTTCGAGAAATGGGAGGATTATTTTGCACTGTTGTTGAGCTACATACGATGTGGATACCGCTTCGTCGGATGGCCTGTATGATGCCTTGTATGTAGAAAGTGTAGATCGTCGGTTGGTTGGTTCGACGTGGCGAGGTTGATTAATTGGTCGGACTTGATTCAAATTTGTGGATAAGGCGGAACTTCTCCAGGAAAGATTATTAGTAAGCTCAGAGTCAGCAGAAGCTTTATGCAGATAACCGACATTGACACTTGGAGTTCAGGTTGACGTTTTAGTATAAGTATTGTTATGTGGCCAGGTGTGGCAAGGGTGATTATGTTGGGTGTAGTCAAGGTACTATGCCAATATCCGTTTTGATGGAACTCTGAAAGAACATTCGGGGACGAATGTTTCTAAGGGGGGAAGAATGTTACACCCCGAAATTCCAGGACATGTTTATAAAAACGTACGTAAGAGCTCAAAACGTTAAGATGTGAGACTAGTAAAAATTATCGGAATTATGGAAATGTCGGGAAACGAAATATTGCGACGAATGGGAGGGTGACACATGTCACCCCCCCTTGGATGGTCTTGGTCGAATGGACCAAGGATAGGAAGGTAATTTGACCAAAGCAAGGATGATCAAGTCTTGCTAGACTAGAGCTTGATAATATTGACTAAGTCAAAGGGCCACTTGACTAGATTTTTAAATGAAATTCATCCAAACCTCACAAGTGTTCTAATCTTAACCCTCCATTTAGTTATATTCATCCATAGTGCAAGACAAGTCTTTAACACTTAGAAATTTTTCAAGAACTTTAGGTGTTTTTTTAGAGCTCTCGGCAATGAGGTCTTGCCCACACAAAAAATTTGCAATTGTGGATCATAATTCACAAAACTTCAACCCAAGGTTCCTAAGGGTATTACAAGGATATCTCAATAGAAAAATCCCGGAAAAATTACGTTTTCACGTTAGTCACAAGGCGAACACCTAAGGTGTTCTTCAACTTTGAAGTTGGAAATTGAAGAGAAGTTGGTTATGAGCTTCTAAGGAGTGCTTGGAGCGGATTGGAACATAAGAAGAGGAGCTAAAAGTTGCTAAGGATCGACTTGAAGTCTTGGATAATATTTGGGGTTATTTGAGGTATAAATCTTCATCTAGCTATTGTAATTAAAGACTTCATGTTATGATAAGTTAGAAATGAGCATGTGATATATGTTATGAAGATTGATAAGTGTTATGGAATTTTAGAAGCCTAAAGTCCGAAAAGTTCATGTTAGCTATTAAGTTTGTAATTCAATTTAATTGTTGATACAATCGTCACATGTTATTGAAAGAAGGGATTATAGTTGTTATAATCGTTTGCGGCTATATTGTTATACCCCGTATTTCCAGAGTATGTACGTAAGGGAATACGTACAAAGAGTTTGGCTTTAAAGTTAGCCTTGGACGTTTTTTTTTGTACACAACTCGCTTTAAGAATCGTTTTCCGACGAAACGGTTCCACGACTTCGTAGGAAAATTCCGCTATGCCATTTCTAATTTTTGCGGATTTTTAGAGACGAAACATTTTGGACCAGCGGGAGGGCAACACTTGGCACCTCCATTGGTGGACTTGAATCGTCCATTTGGGCCGAATTGAAGAGCCTTGGCACGTTTTTGTGCCTTGTGCACAAGTCGAGAGTTGGTAGGATATTTGTGTATAGTTAATCCTCACCCTACACTTGCCTTGCACTTGTCTTAATCTTGGCCATTGGTTGGCCACTTCTTGACCTATAAATACCCCCCTTAAGATGAAGAGTTCTTCATCCACAAATCTTCCAAGTCTTGAAAAATCCTTCCCTCTCCCTTTGTGAGCTTTTCGTCCAACACCCCTTCCCTCCCCTTGTGAGTTGGGCCGAGGGCCTAACCGCCCCTAGCCGAGCCGAAATCTAACCCCCCTCCCATGGTAGAAAAGTTGTCTTCTAGTATCGTTATAATGCCCAAAATACCCTAGCCCAAATCCCTTAGTCTTTGGTAGAAGTTGTGAAGAACTTCTAAGGTTTCTTGGAGCTACCGGGGCGTACAACTTAGGAGCTAAACCTTGCTCAGGCGCGACTTTATCTAGGATATTATTGGGCTTACCGAGGTAATAATCCTAACCCTCTTTTGAATTAGAGAATACTTACTGTTGTAGTATAAGGATAAGTATAAATACTTAGAAGAATATCACAGAAAAGAATTGAACTATTACCACAGTAGAAGGTTTTAAAGAAGAATAATCACATTTGTACTCACATAGAATTTGTTTTCACGATGAACTTATATAGCTCAGGGTAGGGTTGTCTGCCACTTTCCGTAGAATTGTGAACCCTCTGCTTAGAATGACCCTCTAGTAGTCTTTGATAGATATCTGTGACTATTATAGGTGACTCTGCGCGACATATTGACTTGGCGGTGGTTTTATTTGAGAAGGTATGTGATTACGCCTAAGCATGATATTTTACAATATAGTGCGGTAGACGTACATGTGTTAATCGAATAATACTTACGGCAATGCCTCGCTTAAGCACTGAATAATACTTACGATGCCTCACGCTTAAGCTTTGAATAATAAATCAAAACATTTCAAAAGAATCTTGAATCATTTTTAACAAAAGATAAATATCTGGTTTTAAAACAAAAGCTTAAGAGTTATGCTAGCTTTATGGGAAGTTAGGTATAACAACTTAAGAATGATAAAAGGCTGTTTACTTGTTTGTTTATAAAAGCCTTGTATTGATCTCTTAAGTGTAGTAAGATTGTTTGATAAGTAGACATATCACGATGCTACTGTGTTAGTGTCTTGTAATCTTGTGTAAAGGGGTCATTCTTGTTGTGCTTACGTTGCTAACCGTAAGTCCGTTATCATTCTTGTATCACCTACCTCGACTATTATACCGGGGCTTGCCCCGCGATCTTGGTCTATACGGCTACGCGGTCTGTGAGACTATGCGAGCGCGGTATGCTCCAGATTGATCATTCGCGCCTAGCCTGACGCGGGGATTCCCTATGCGGTCTATCGAGACTACGGTCTTTTGAGGCTATCGCGGCCGCGGGCTAGGCGGATCTCGGGGTTAGCTGCCCCGATGCGAGGGCTACCTCACGCGGGTCTACATGTGTGACTATGCGGCCGCGAAAGTCGTGACTAGGCACGCGGAATGATACTATGGGCGATTGGCCTTGCTTCGATCATTCGCGGCCTAGAATAGACACATTCTGATCTTTCTATTCTGTTGTTGTTTGTGATGTGGCACTATGTGCAATTGAATGATTGTATTTGTGAAAAGGTTTTAAATACTTTGATTTCATTTTAAAGTACTTTATAGTTTCACATACTTGGTACTGTCTCGACCTCCTTGGCCGCGTTCATGCCGCAGTAAGGCGGCAGTGCTAGATCCACATCCTGAGGATGTTTGCGTTGGTGTCAGGAGCTCCATCTACTACTGAGGCTCTACTTGTGGGTATGATCTCCCTGGATTGTAGATAGTTTTGTGCTGATCGAGGTATGGCGGCCCTGTCCCGCCATAGTTGTTTACTTCCTTAGAGGTCTGTAGTACTATTGTACAGTTGGGATGTAACTGCAAAACTTGAGTTATTTATATTATGCCGAAAGGCAAGCTTTTCATCAGATAAACTGTGTCTTATTGTTTTAAACTGTTTCCTGTCTTGTTTTATATTCCGCTGATTACTCTGATGTATGACTACTTGGGTGCCCCGGTAAGGCACCAGTCACGGGCCCCGGAACGGGTCGTGACATATATAACATGTTAGACTAAACAACTTGGATTGAGGAAGAATTGGAAAAGACTTTGTGTTGTTGTACATTGTTAGCCGAGAATGACATTAATGTTAGACAATTTGGATATCGATTGTGGGGCAGAATTTTACACGTCCTGTGCGGCGTGTAATCCCCTTTGTTTAACTGATTTTTTAGCCTTAAATGTGGCATGTTTTGATTATTGAATTCGGGCCTTGAAAAAGGTGGAAAAGTACGTAGAAACAAAGGAGGTGCTGCCCGATTTTCCGTAGAATTAAGAGTCCTTATACTTAGGAATATTCTACGTTGAAAGATAGTAGTTGATGGACGTATTATGGTCATTATAGGCTGACATTCTACGTGCGGCATATTCAACTTGGCAAGTGGATTAAGTCGAAGAGGTATGTGGAACTTTTCTTATCTCTTGAGCATGAGTAGATATAAATGTATAGTACGGTGGACGTACGAGATTTAAATGAATTTAATTTCATTTGGTATCCTTGACTTGTTTAAGCATGTCCAAGTTGGTTGAGTTAGAGAATTAACTCACTTGTTTTAAAGGTTAAGATGTCTTAGTTTCTAAAGCATAAAGTTAGTATAGCGACTTTATGGGAAGTTGGTTATAACAACTT
The DNA here is from genome assembly GCA_029844215.1 of Przewalskia tangutica. NCBI lineage: Eukaryota > Viridiplantae > Streptophyta > Magnoliopsida > Solanales > Solanaceae > Przewalskia > Przewalskia tangutica. The sequence goes on from JAQGDG010000256.1 coordinate 116,028, forward strand.
CACGGGAAGTTAAAAGAATGGTTTATTCTAAAAAGGTAAACAAAGATTTCTTGACTTGGAAATGTATAGAATACTTGGTTTGGGAAGTATTGATTACTTGAACTATTCTAAAGTTAAGAAACTTGATTTCTAAAGTTAAGAGACTTGAAGTAATCTGAAAGTTATGAAACTTGATTTGAAAGTATATGATACTTGGTTTTAAAAGTATAAGTCTCTTGGTTTCAAAAAGAATGTAATTGTCTAAAGCATAAAGAGTTATAATGGCTTTATGGAAAGTTAGTTATAACGGCTTTATGGAAGGTTAAGAAAAGTGTCTACTTGATTTATAGGCATGAGTTGCCTAGGTTGTGAATGTAGAAGTTACTTAGTGTCAAAACCTTAAAATGAATTTCTAAAGGTGTAGTAACTTGTTTTGAAAAGTAGACAAGCCTTGATACTACGGGTGTTAGTATCTTGGGGGTTTTATATTAAAAAGGGGTTCTCTTTTTCTAAAGGAACGGAAGTACGTAGTACTTTGGGTTAAATTCCCGGATTTCTAATAACATGTTAGTGCATTAAGTTAACTAAAATGAGATACATGATAATTAAGGCTAATAAAAAGTTAGGGGATGTCTTAACTTGCTTATGATAATTATGATAAACCGGTGGTGCTTATGTTATGTATGATAAGCCGGTAGTGCTTATGTTATGTATGATAAGCCGGTAGTTCTTATGTTATGTATGATAGCCGGTTGTGCTAGTGATATATTGTTCATTACGGGGTCATTCCCCGAGTTTGTGGCATTTGCATATTCCGTGGATTTACTACCCATGATGCGAGGAATACCTCATGCGAGTCCGTAGGGCTCATGCGGGTGAAATAGTCCTATGCGGGGCGGACCAGTCCTATGCGAGGAAATTACCTCATGCGGGTCCATACAACCTATGCGGGCGGATACAGTCTATGCGAGGAAATTACCTCAACCTGAAAATTCTGAAATACCCTTGAGAGCCATGATATGCATAAGGATCATACTTATTTTATACTCTTATTATATGACACTACATCCACGTCATAACTTTAACCGTTAAATTGCCCGACTAAACTGTCCAACCGACTGTAGCCCGACGGTGAGTATGTCTGCCCTACCGGTGAGTATGTCTGCCCTATCGGTGATAAATAATGATACACAACTTCTCAATCGGTGGTAAATGCATATAGTATAACTACCCGACTGGCCATAGCCGGTGGTAAGTATATATCTGAGGTTTATAAGGCCAGGCACTAAATACAGTAATCTCGATGGGGTTAAGTGTATATGGTGGAGTGGGTGGGTGCTTGAGAGTGGGATAAGAACCATACTACACTTTACATGTCCATTATCCAGTAAGCATGCATTGAATAGAAGCCAACCCATATTTTATCAGTTATTTACCCATAATTCAGCGGGTTAAAAATGAGTTGAACTCAAATCTGGCATACGCCGGAGGAAGAAGCGTTTTGCCGGAGTTGGTTTTGAACCTAGATGGCAGTGGGGGTGGGATCGGCGGTGGGGTGGGTGGTGGTGAGAAGTGGATAGGAGCTGGTGGGATCGTAGTTGGCGGGAGCGGCTTTAACCCAGAACATATTTAATGATTGGACTGATATTTCTATTCAGGAAGTATAAATTATTCCAATTACTCAAGCCAATCAATATCGTGAAATTCTAAGGGATAAAATTAGTTTTGCTTATCTGTAATTGTGAGATGTGACAGAAGACCTAGTATTAACCAACATTATAGAATTTGATTTAAGTCACGTTTCATCCTTCCCAAAGCCACTGATATACAAAAATTTAAATAGAACTGATTTTGGTTGGAGGAGCAGTGGAGGGACGGTGAGTGCTGCCGGAGGGAGGAAGAAGGGATAGTGGTGGAGATGGTAAAAGAGCAGAGAAGAAAAATTGGAAGAACTTAGAAAAGATGGTTTTTGAATTAGTTACACTATGTAAATATTCCTACTAAAACTGACTCACCCAACCCATTTAAATATGGACGGATTAGGCGAGTTAGCAAAAAATGGGACATAATTTCCAGAACTACCCACCAACCCAACTTTTACCCACATGAAATATAGGCAGGTTGAAACCCAACCCGCTTTTGTTCAGCCCGTTTTCAACCAGTCCAAATCCGACCCAACTTACCCATTTGCCACCCCTAGTCACAGGTATTGACGAGATCATCAGATTATCCTATCTACAACTATGTATGGAACACACATAAAATTCTCTACAGTGCACAAGAAACAATGAATACTATGGCAGTTTTACCAAAAGTTTAGCTGTACATGAAATATTCATCAAGTAAACCTCTCCTTAGTGAGTCGATTATTTCAGCTAGTGACGTCCAAATTCACAGCCTATTGAACCAAATACAGAACAGGTAAAAAGATGATGATTAGCCCTATAACCTTGCATTGCATTCCTTCATTTGCCAACAATTTTCTGCAAAGGTGAAATATGTAGGCTTCCATGCTCATGTTTTTTCATATTCAACCAAGATCAAGTCAACAACAACAGGGGTCATCTGAAGAAATAACTACAAAAGACCTGTGGCATTTGTAAACAAGCCACCAGAACATTGCATGTGCAGACTTTTAACGCAGATGTCCTAGCCCTCAGCCATAGTAGCAGAAGGGGAAAATCTCATGATGAAGCTAGAAAGGGACCAAATACAAATCACCCCGAGAAATTGAAGCACATTTAGAAGTGTGCTCAATGAGCCATTTATTGCCAAGTTTTGTACAGTCATCTCTGCTCCTCTTACTGTCAAAGAAAGGGCTGTTACCAGTTGTGCTGCCCTATTCAGCTGATGCAGCCTGTAAACCTGAAAAATTGTGCCAACATCAACGTACTACCATAAAACTTGCTTTGGCAAGGGGGGAGCATAAGATTCTTTCATGACGAGTGGGAAGCAGTGTAAAGTATCGCACAATCATCTTACTGAATTTTGGATTAACTATCCATGCTTTTGGAGAGACATGTTATGAAGTTATTGTGCGAATAAAACAGAATTATTATCAGAAACAACCTAAATAGAAAAACTACAAGTGCTACATCCATGTAATGTGTATGACATTATAGTAAAGATAAAAGTGAAGGACATTCAAGGACAAGCCTGAAAATTCTTGTGTGGAGTCTACTTCGGAAGTGCACAAGTGTTGAAAAAGTTTGACAGAGTCAACATTCCAAGTGAAAATACAAAAGTCGATTTAGTCCTTACCTGGAAAACAATGGGGATAACAGACCATGAAGGCGAGTCAATATATCTTGCATACTGCTCAAAAGTAAATTGTACAACAATACCAACAAGGTAGGGGGCAAGAGTAGCAGAAGCTGCAGGACCGGTCCATGGCCAGACAAACCCCATGGTCACCATTGGAATTATTAGACCAAGTGCAAGTACAGAAATTGAAGATATTCTATATCCGAGTGGTGAGGTAATTTTCCTGTAAGAAGATACTGGCTCAAGCGGTCTCCTTAAACGATCTATTAGGAGAACAAACACTGCTACTCCACAGTAAAAGAGAGCCTCTGTGAAGAACAAGATGAGGAAATCTGCAGGTCGAGAGCACAGTTTATTTAGCAAAAGTGCAATGAAATAACTACTTGATAATAAATTACAAAGGGAAACCATAGCATGACATTAAATAACAATGCAAATGACGATCGACATTTCAGCCACATAACAGACACCTGATTGTGACACAGATAGCATGTGGCTCGCTATAAATCTCGCGTACAAATTATTGGGTGGGTGGACACAAGACATCCTAGTAACACAATTTTCCAAAGATGATGAAAAATTCAGTGCAGATAAGGCCAGTTTCTTGAAGTTGCAGGCACTCTCCACAAGTCCATAAATCAATATGTTGCAGAAGTTCTGAGGCCCTGTTGGTTGAAAATTGTCACCTCTTTGTGGTGATGTTTTTTGGAGAAAGAAAGAATAATAGAAAAGATACGAGAATGAGCTGACGGTATACCTACACAATTGACGCTTGATAGAAAAAATTACTAAAATTGCTTGTACAAGCTTCAGAAGATTTCTGTTTCTCAAATATATGTAAGCTTCAATAGAAAGGACAATAAGATTAAGAATAAGAAGATTACACCTAGAAACATATTTTAGATGAGTGTTTAATTAATTTTCTATTCTAATGGAAATAAAAATATGATGCTGCAATCAGAAGGATCATCGTAGCTTCTTCCTTTTTTCCCTTGTTCTTGGGGGTTGGGGGAGGGAGCGGTGCTTCTTTGGGGGTTTTAAGCAGGTTGGTAGATAAACTAATTGAAACAAACATAACTATGTCAGAAACATGAGCATAACTTTTGCCTACCAGTTAACAAAGAGTCCTCAAATATAGTTGATAATATCCTGCAAGTAAAGCGAGGGAAAGATGAAAGATGCTATAAGGACAGCTGGACCAACAAACCACAGTAGAATGTTCTGGTTCTTCGCGGCAGTGGACACAGGGATTTCCTCCTCCCTTCTGTAAGGATGATTGTAGAATGATAGTACACCAGGCTTACCACCAGCACCTTCAATTTGGAAATTTGAACTACTGACAGAGGCAATGTATTCAACACTTTCTTTCTCAGAACCATCTTCCTCAAGCTCACTGTTGGGCAACTGGTCCTCTGCAGTGGCAAAGAAACTGAATTGTCCCCTACTGGAACTTCTTTCAAGCTTGAAATAGTGTGACCTAACAACTTGCGATGGCAGAAGACAGCCAAAGCAAGGGGGAAAAGAGAAGAGAACAAGTTACAGCAAGTCATCCTACAGAAGCTTAGCACTCACTTTGAGGGACTTGCTATTAGTAAGGCGAAGAAGTGACTTAAAGTTTCGCATAACAATTTACTTCCATAAGAAGCGAACCAAATATAAACATTTGCAACATTGGTTTTGCCTACTGTTACTCCATCTTACAAAGAGAATAAGAGATTCAAGGGAGGAAATGCAACTTAACTTTTTTCCATTTGTATAAAGGAAATGCAACTTAAAACTTATATCAGATAATAGAGGAAACAATTGCTCAATTGCATCATAAACAAGAATTTAATCTTGAAAATAACTTTCCAATTTGACTAACTACCTTTATCATTTCTTTTACGTTCCACGACAAATCTCTGCATGCAGAACATTCTTGGTCTTGCACTCACCTGCATGGAATCAAACAAGCACTCTACAAAAGATTGCATAGATCACCGCAAAATGGTACTACAGGAAAAAATTAATAAAATACATTTTAACTTACGTATGCTAATCCTAAAGAGTCCTTAAAGAATATCCCAAAAGGAAATATGAAGAACCATCTAACTATTTGACTGGGAATAATTTAGCTCACTGCTCCCAGTCATAGGACTAGAGGTATAAACTACAGTTGCATGCCAAAAGACCCTATCTACCATTTCAAACCTATCAATTTCAGGTCATAATGAAACCACAAGGATTTCGGATATTGTAGAAGTATTAAGGTTGAGCAGGTTAAGCGTGTTGTTAGGTGGATGCGTAGGGGAGGAGCGCCCGGGCCTGATGAGATGCAAGTTGAATTTTGAAAGAGCGCAGGCAGAGAAGGTTTGGAGTGGTTGATTGAGTTGTTTAATGTCATTTTTAAGACGGCGAGAATGCCCGAAGAATGGAGGTGGAGTACAATAATTCCTTTGTACAAGAACAAAAGTGACATTCAGAGTTGCAACAACTATAGGGGTATTGATGGATATAAGGAGAGGATGATGTAGGGTGAGTGGGTCGGGTGTTGTTGATAATCGGGTTAGCCCGAAAATGGAAAGCAATATCGGGTTCTTAGGCTTCTCGGGTTAGTGAGACAGTATCGCGCTTGAGGGTGATTTCTGGAGTAAGTAGGGGAAAGCGGGACTTGGCATTTTAGGAGGTTGTTCCGGGAGTGTTACGGGAGGATGTGGTGAACGGACTTTGGTGATTGAGTGGTGGCAGGTTGGAGGAAATGACCCGAGACAGTGGAGTGCCCGGTAGGTCGCGGTAAGTGGGACACTCGGTGGTGTTTGGTTTAGATGGGTGGTTGTGGTGAAATGCGGAGGCCGGTAATTTGTGATGTTTATGAGACGTTGAGGGATGTATGGATGATGGGTTTAAGGTGTATTGAGTGAGGCTTGGTTCCGAATTGTAGAGTATAACTGAGGCTTAGACTAAGTTGATTCCGAATTGTAAACGATCTATTAGGAGGGAGAGGATTTGGCTAAGTGTTGGTTTTTGTGACTTCGGGTTGGATGTTTAGTAGAGGTGGTTATTTTGTGAGTTATGAAGGATATGCCCAAGGATAATGGAACAGAAAGTTAATTGCCAGAACCGACACCAAGGAGTTGGTGATCAATGCCACAAAGTCGAGACCGGGGTTTTCTAGTCGCAATGCCTGTGAACAAGCCAAGTGAGGGTGATATATGCCCTTGTTGCTCCCGAAGCTTAAACTAAGTTGATTCACACCAGAATCAACCTTCGTTTACCACCAAGGGTGTTCTTCAAGCTTGGGTAGAGGCTAGGTCACACAAGTCCTAGTCTATACTTGCACCGAAGGAATTTGATCCACACAAGGATCGACAAGCTTCAACACACAAGTCAAATGCGTTGAGGCGCATCAATTGACTAGACATCTAGGGGTAAAGCACTATTTTGGTGTGGGCCGTGAGAGTGGTACCAAATCGAGGCAAGCTGTGAAACATTAGCTACATTTATATATGAAAAATCGAAGTATGTATAACACAAGGTCTTCCAAAAGTAGAACAGCTGTTAGAATTACGTTGGATCGATAAACTTGTTAAAGAGATGAAATATAACCAAGGTATATCTTTTTTTATCAGAGGTTGAATCGATCATCAGAAGAAGAATTAGGCAAAATCGAAAAGTGAAAAACATTCATAGTTTCATAATGTTGATTATTTATTCGGCGTTAAAGACATCCGGAATTTTCCATTCCGTATCCAAAGAGATTGTTCCATATAATATATACATTTACATACATGCATGTATGTATATAAACATACATAAATACAAACATACATAGACATACTAGAAGAGATCAGTTGTTCCATGTAGAACTAGCACCGTTTCTTCCAGCCTTTTAATTCAAAAATCTTGATTAACATATTAAACTACTCAAAAAGTTATGGTGGATTTTTCTCCCTTGATATTCTCATGATTCAAACTCTTCCAAAGTAAGCCTTGTTGGGTAGAGTTACCCGAAACTTGTGCTAGTTGGAGGTAGCAAATACCCGGTAGCATAAGATGTACGCTCAAGATGACTTGGATACCAACGTTATTAAAAAAAAAACTCTTCCAGAGTACAGCATGCTATTAGTCAAACCAATCTTGGAAAATAATGTATGAGTTTAGGTGCTGCAAGCCTGCACCTGAATTAAAACCTATATCATATCATTCTTATTTTTATTTGACAAAGTAAATTAACTTATTAAAGAAATCAGTACCAAGAAGGAGCTGGACAGATTAGTTGTTACCTGTTCAAAAAATAAGGTGCTGAACAGATGAAAGAACTCATTACTTGATCAGGACCTACACAAAGATAGAGTCTAACCAGTCCATGGAATCAGAAATGCTAAATATAACTTCTCTCAGCCAACATAACAAATTCGGGAGACATTTAAATTTACAATTCATTTGCTCCTTTTTTCCTTCAAAACATCTTTTGTTCCACTCCTGCCATACTATCCAGATGATACATGGGGGAATAAACCTTCAAGTCATCTTCAGTCATTTCTTCACCTTTGTCCTCTCCAACAATTCAGTAATTCCTTAAAGCTTTGTGGCATCACCCATTGGATACTAAATATGTTTATTTTTTAATATAGACCAGACCCGCCAGGTTTGATTGCAATATATCAGCAAATGATTATCAGTTTCCGCAGACCATTCACACTGAGCCGAGGGACTTTCGGAAAAAGCCGCTCTACCTTCCAAGGTTGAGGTAAGGTCAGCGTTACACTCTACCCTCCCCATACCCCACGGTGGTGGGATTTCACTGGGAATGTTGTTGTTGTTGTATGTTGTTGCCAAACCCTTAATCTAATATTATATATTATTCTAAACTCTCCCCAAAACCTGCTATCTGTTTTCACATCGCGCTCCAAAAGAGTTGTTCACACTTCATAGGCTTAGGATCCCAAGAATACCTCTCTTTCGTACTTATGATTAATAATTGTCTTCCACATATAGCAATATTATTATCATTCCATCTCCACAACCACTTATAGAGGAGACATTTTTAAGTCCCTCACACAAAGCCATCTGTTTCATTCTTTTGTTCTTTATGACTACTATCTTATAAAATCCCTTCTCAGCTTACTGATCCACATCTCCACTTTTGTTGGGATTGGTATTAGTGACATTAAATAAATGGGGATTCCATTGAAAACAATATTCACTAGTTCAATCTCCCATGAAAACAGATATACTGCTTTTTCAAGAAAACCAATTTTTTTCTCACACTTGTCTATAACACCCTGCTAAATACTAGTATCATGTCTCTTGGCACCGAGGTTAATCCAAGGTAAGTAGTGGTAACTTCTCGGTGTTACAACCCAAAATTTCAGCGCAGTCTTCAATAAGATATCCACGTTTACAGAGATAAGACTAATTTTGTTTAGGTTTATCTTAAGCCCAGAAACTAATTCAAACGCCAAAAGTAAACTCTCATATGCAAGAGTTGCATTCTTTTTTTATAAGGTCACACACTGTTTCGGAAAGTGTGAAGTGTAAAAGTTGTATTCTATCAGCTTCCAGCGTCATATGCATATAGAATATGATTAATTTCCACAAGAGCACCTTAAATCTCAAATCCTTTTATCCATCCTTTGCAAGAAGCTCTATGCAAATCTTAGAGACAGTGGATCTCCTTGCCGCTTAAGGTCCCTTTGAGATTTTAAAAATTCTTCTGGACTCCCATTGACCAGGACTAAAAATCTGATAAGGAAAATGCAAGTTTTGATCCAATGTGTCCATTTGTCTCCAAAATTCATTTGTTATGATGAGAAGGAACTGCCAACTAACATGGTCATATGCCTTCACTGGACCTAGCTTTTAGACTCCTCCTTCTTTACCCTTCTTGAATAGTAATCAGAAACCCCATTGGCCAACAATGATCCATCTGCAATTTTGCCTTCCTTTAATAAAACCAGATACCAATTTATCCACAAGCCTTTATTTTACCTTTCAATCAAAGCTTTGGCAAGAATTTACATATAAGTCCCCCAAAGACTGATAGGCATGTATGTCTTTAATATTCATTGCTCTTTTCTTCTCTAGGATGAGAGCCATAATGTTGCATTGAAGCTCTTCTCAAAAGTTTCTTTCTGATAAAAGAACTCCACAGTCTTCAAGATGTCGTTCTTTACAATCTTCCGACATTTTTGGAAGAATGTCATATTAAATCTATCCGGCCTCGGTGCTTTGACACCTTCAAACATGTTAATCACTTCACTACTTTCCTCCTCAGTAGTCAAATGTTATCCTCATCTTGTAATTTGAAAATTGTCTCATAGACATGGAATTTTTTTATCTTCAAACCTTGTGACATTAAAGTCCATGAGAATGCATCTAAAGACTGTTAATTTCTTCCAGCCAAACAGAAACCGTATGAACTTGTCGAAACAGTTCCATCTTCTTTTATCCCATGAAATAACAGTGCCCCACTGTTGCCCTTTGACTCCATGGCGAATCAGTTTCCCTAGATTTGTCTTATGATTGATGAACTATATATTTTCATCTTTGTTTCAGTAAAGCAAACAAGAAGAATTCCGCTAACCATTTTTAATTTCTAATCATCATTAATTCCCTTAACATTCCAAAAAAAATCATCTTCATCTTCTATTATTCATAGGATTCCTACCCCCTCCTTTACTCATAGTGTCAACCCCAAAATTCATATAGATTTGCAGCAGCTTCACCTCTCTGAGAAAATTTGATTCATTACCTTCATATCAGGGAAGCATAAGTATATCCACAAAGCTTGCACTGCAAGCGTAAAGATGTAACCTTCCATTGTCCTAGCCAGTGTAAGGTCATCTTCCTTTGCTTTCAAATATCACCCAAACCCATTGACTCGCCGATCGAATTGTATAGCATATTGCAATATCTCAGCACAACCATTTCTCTAACTCATTTTTTCAATAAATCTGTTTTCTCTAATATTATCTTTTAATGCTTGTCTCAGAAAAGACAAAAGAGCAGAAATTCTGAGTTTAGTTTAAGCATTCCAGAGAGGAACATTTTTTTTTTCTGAAATCCCTCTGCATTAAACACCTGGTAACAACTATTGGGAAAGTAAATGTACTTTCTATTTAACAAGTTTTCTGAACACTCATTTATCTTTTGGTTGGCTACTAAGCAAAGGTACCTGTTTCCTGAACATTCTTGAATTCAGTGAAGCAGCAAGATTCTTGCAAGTTAAATGATACAAAAGCATTTCAAAAATCAAAAAGGATGATAATAAGCCGAAAAGAGTACATACCTTGTTGGATTGAAAAGGTGAAGAAAGAGAGGTAAAAACACAGGAAAACGAAGAACCAAATTTAACTGTCATTCTTATTCTTCACAATTAACAGTGGCACTTCAAATCAATGAATGGATTTTCCTGAATCCAGTTGATTCCAAGAAAATTGAGGAAAGAAATGGTTGACACTTATGGGGTTTTAGCAAGAAAGGCGCTACTTTGGGTTCTCTCTGTGTATATTCTTCTCTTCTACTTCTCTATTTGTTCCCTTGTGGGGTTGAAGTCACAAATTTGGACAAGCTTACCCTTTTTATGTCGCCTTCTAAACATTGTAAGGAACCGTTTGGTACAGCTTAATTGTAAGGAACCGTTTGGTACAGCTTAATTGTAAGGAACCGTTTGGTACAGCTTAATTGTAAGGAACGTTTGGTACAGTTTATTAAAAAGAGCTTTTAGAAATAGAACTTTTAGAATTAGAACTTTTCTAAGTAGAGTTTTTATCAAAAAATTATTAGGTGTTTGGTTGTCAATAAAAAAAATGATTTGCCATAAGAAATGGGCAAAATTAACCTCTAGTCCCACAAGTAGGGATGTCAATGGGGCGGGGCGGGGGCGGAGGAAGGGTACTCCGTACCCGTACCCACCACCTAAAACACACCCCCCATCCCCTCCCCACCACCCATCACGGATAGTAATTCCTCCACCCGTCCCCGCCCCACTTACTCCGCGCGGGTACCCACTTACCCGGCGGGTACCCATTAATCTTATTCTCTTTTTCTGACGGTCTCGAAAAAATGATTAACTAGTTTTCAGGATTTGCCTTGTCAAAAAGACGAACTCAACTATACACAGAGCTCTCCAGATTGACTTTTGAATCTCTCAGTTAACCATCTTTTCACATCTTTTCACTGCAAGATCAAGGTTTTAACTTAGCATAAATGCTCGCTGAAAAGTTGGCCAACATTAAAACACAAATGATGGGCATTCCAAGGTTAGAGTTGTTTCATCCACACATGCAAGCCTAACCTAAGCATACATTCTATTAAACTTACTATTTTCATATACCAGAGATGCAAATGGACAATAAAAGTAGATTAGCCTACTAATATTATTTTCAGGATTTCCATAATTAGGAGCATGAAACTCAGTTGTGAACAAAGGGGAAACTAAACAACAAGTAAATGGAAGAGGTACTTTCATGATTAGTACAAAGCCATTTTATAAACAAAGGGATGAGAATGCATTCAGATCGATGCAACTCTTGTTTATGTTAAAAAAAATGGAAAGAGGTACTTTCATGATTTTCACGGTGCGGGTTGGCTCAAGTCATATTTTAAATCAAAGGGCCAAATAAATTCATAAATAGCCTAATTTAACTAATAGACGATACGGATATGGGCGGTGCGGGTACGGTCGGTGTGGGTACGGTTCGGATAGCGGGGCGGGGCGGGTGCGGGGCGGGTCTTATATGAAATCCACCCCCGCCCCACTACCCATGGCGGGTAACACTTTTGATACCCATACCCGCCCCATCACCCACCAAACCATCCCACATACCCGCCCAGGCGGAGTGCGGCGATGCACCGTGTTACCCGCCCCACTGACATCCCTACCCACAAGCCCAAAATTTGAGCTTTTGGAAATAGAGGCCAAAAGCACTTTTGGCAAATCCAAAAGCTCAAGTGCCCGTTTGGTTGGGCTTTTGGAAAAAAAAATTGAGTCGATGAAAATGGAAAAAGTGTTTTTGGCTTCCAAAAGCATTTTTGGCCTCTATTTCCAAAAGCTCAAATTTTGGGCTTTTGGGAGTAGAGGTTGATTTTGTCCATTTTTTAAGTCAAAAACATTTTTTTTATTGACAATCAAACACCTAACAACTTTTTTATAAAAGCTCTACTTCTAAAAGTTGTACTTCTAAAAGCTCTTTTTAATAAGATGTACCAAACGGGCCCTTAGTCTAGGATGGCAATTGAGGGCAGGTGCGGTACTATCACCGCACCCGCATCCGTCAGAAAATTTATATTTTTATATTTATCACTTGTGTCGGGTATATTTTTAACATTCATACTCACTTAGGTGGATATATTTCTAAATGCATACCCGCTCCATCACCTAAGTGAATATTCGACACCCGTCAATACCCGGCGAAGCAATGACTACACTAAGTAGGATTTTGCCTCAAAATTCATTATTATTGAACTTATGGGATGCTAAATTATGTGTGCCAAATTATTTGGGCTTTAGATAAATATAAAGTTGTACAAATAAAATTATAGTTGGCGGGTATAAGACGAGTGGGTGGATCTGGGGGCGGAAGAGGCGGGTATGAGGCGGATATAACTGCAAATCCACCACCTATCTGTATCCGCCTACTATCCGCCAAAGTTATACCCATACCCGTCTATTACCATCCCTAATTGTACTAGCCTCGACACCTCATATTTAACTTTATGCTAATATTCTCTTTATATATATATATATATAAATTAGGTCGAGGATCTAAAGAGGATAATAAACAGGAAGGAACTGGTATATAAGGGATTGAATAATAAACTGATAATAGAAAAAGACAGAAAGTAAAGTAAGATTAACGTACAAATTAAGGTTTCAAGTTATGGAAACCATAATTCAAAGGTTCTGCGGGAATTTAAATAAAGTAGGCGGATGAACTGACCATAGATTTAAGTAAGTAGGTGGTAGAACCAACCATGTATTTAATGCAGAAATTTAAAAAATTTAAAAGCATGAAGTATTTAAAAGATTAGGAGGTAGTACCATCCATAATCATATTTATTCAAAACATAAATACTTACAAAGATTTGAAAACATTCAAGGAGATCCTTGAGAGTTTGCAAGGTATTTTGGGGATTTTGGGTAAGGTATTTGGATGAGAGAAGTTGGTGTTCATATGATATGGGTCATATGAGGAATTTTGGTATTTTATCCTAACTAAGAGAAGTGTTAGAGAGAGACTCTCAACTATTACAAATCTAAATTCTTAAACTTAGGAAAGAAAAAGCTTATCTAAGAGAAAGGGATTCTCCTTTTATAGGAGAATTACAAAGTGGGATTTAACTATTACAAATAATATTTTAATAATTGAACTATTCCTCCGAGTGGAGAATGATGTCACCCATGACCTCATTGTTTTTGTCTTCATCTCGAATTATTGTTGGAATTTTAGCTTCAACTGTTCGCGCATTTTCTTTTGTTGGTTATGATTTCATGTCGGAATTTTAACTAATCTCTATTCCGGGCATTGTCTTTTCTTGGCAACTTTCATTCGAAATCTATTTTTGCCAAAAATTGGACTGTCTCCAGTGTCAGTAATCAATTATTGTCAAAAATTGAACTGTCTTCGGTGTCAGTTTCATGTCCTTCTAATCATTTAACCTAAACAGGACGACTTGCGGGTACTTTAAAACTGTCTTATCATCTGATTTTAAATCTTCTTCAGACAGTTATTTTTATTTTCTGCAAACCATATGAATACTTATGGCCAATGATTTTTTTTGTGTAACAAGTGTAATGGCACAAAAAAAAATTGAACCAAACTTGTTGGTAATTTTAGTATTTAAAAAAGGAAAAAATAGTTTAGTAAAAATACGGGGGTTTTGAAATCCCATGTTTTGAAAAACCATTTTTGTCTAAAAATTTATTTTAGAGTAACTCGTATTTACTACAAGTTAGAAATTTAGAAATTGTTTTGAGAAAGAATTTTTGAAAATTCTTTTTCTCTATTTTTGGAAAAACATTTAGTTTAATCATCTTTTGTACTTTGGATGATCCTTTGTTGGACTTCGGATGATCCTCTGTTTATGAACCAGTAATTGTATCAACAAATTTTGAATCTATAATTGTATCAACTTCTTTCTTCAATGTATCAATTTTTTCTGAATCCGTAATTCTCTTTTCTTTCTTCTTCTGGGAGATTTGTGAGGGATTTTTTAGGCATTTTCTCTGTTTTGGAGGAATTCGCGGGTTAGAAAATCTGGAATGGAATTTGTTTCTCCTCTAATATATTCAATATCAAAATCAAAAATACTGAGAATTGCTTGCTATCGTGCAAACATTTGTTTTGATGCAAGGTTTTGAACATCCTTTTGTAAAACCTCTTTAGCACTTTTGCAGTCGACTCTAAGTAAAAAAAAATTGATTTAGTAAATCACTTTGAAATTTTTGTATGCATAAGACGATGTTCAAAATTTCTTTTTTAATGGTAGAATAGTTTTTATGGGTATCATTCCAATGGGACAAGGTGTACTGGACTATACATTCTTTTCCCCCTGATTTTTGTTTCAAGATCCCCCCGTATCCTAAATCTGAGGCATCTATCTCTACTATCTTAGGTAGTTGAGGGTCTGCTATATGAAGACACGGTATTTCTAGTACTTTTTTCTTGATTTTCTGGACACAAATAGTATGGTTGTTAGTCCATGGAGCATGGTTTTTCTTAGTCTATCATGAAGTAGTTTTGCCATCTTATTGATTTCCGGACAAAAATCTAAAACATAATTAAGTTGCCTAAGAATCTTTGCAACTGAGTTTTGTCAAAGATTTTGTCAGGGAATTTGTTTGCAAATTCTAAAGATCTTTCTATGGGAGTGATTTTACCTTGGGATAAATAATGTCCTACAAATCTTATCGTAGTCTGAAACATGTTCATTTTTTACTTGGATACTACCAATCCATTTTTCTTAGTGACATAAAAGAATGTTTTAAGATGTTTGAAATGTTCTTCTATGGAGTTTGAGAAGATTAAAACACCATCAATATAAACTATGCAAAATTTTGAATAATCATTGAAAACATCATTCATTATTCGTTGGAATTCTGAAGGGGCATTTTTAGACCAAAAGGCATTACATTCCATTCGTATTGCCCAAAGGGTACCGTAAGACGGTTTTATAACGATCTTTCGCAGAAATTTGGACTTGCCAAAAATCTGATTTCATGTCAAATTTTGAAAATATTAAAGCAGAATGTAATTTTTGTAGCAAGTCTTTTTTGTTTGAAATTGGGTATCTAATTCATTCTAGGGCTGTGTTCAAGGGTTTATAATTTATTACCAATCTAGGAAGTCCTCTTTCTATTTCGGAATTTTTATTTACATAGAAAACAGCACAACTCCAAGGGGATCGAGATTTGAAAATTAGTTTTTTATTTTCAAGATCTTGAATTTTTTTTATGCAATGTTGTTCAAGGTCACTATTCATTTCAATGGGTCTGGCCTTTGTTGGAATTTGTCTTTCGTGAAAATCTTTTTCATAAAGAAGATCTACTATGTGTTGTTTTCTGCTCCAAAAAGCATTTGGGATATCGGAACATATTTCGGCTTCGAAGATATTTTGGAGTTTAGAAATTTGTTTTTTAACTTCGGGTATTTCTAATTGTGTATTTAATCTTTTAAAAGAAACCTCTTTTTCAGTTTCTTGTAGGTGGTATGATTTTCCTTGTATTTTTGCGTTTATACCATCTTCATGTATCGAACATGTTCTTATTATGTTTAAATTTCTTGTTTTTGGTTTTGCTATAAAATGGAATTTTAATTTCTTTTTATTAAATTTAAAAGATACGGAATCGCTTTCGTCTTATAAGGAGTGATGAGATTTATAAACGGTGTTCCTAAGATGACGGAACTGTGTATGTCATCTGTTAAAAAAACGGTGTTGTTATAGAAACTCCGTTGTTTTCAATGGTTGCGCTGGTTTTTGAATAAATTTTGATTTTAGTGTCATTAGCAGCCTTTACTCTTTCACGAGTTTTTTCTCTGAACTTTTTGGTACTATGTCTGTTTTTATAAATCTGCACTTGTATCAAAAAGTGTAATTGTCTGGATTTTAAAGTTATCTGAGAATTTAAGAGTTATTTTTATCAGGTATCTCTTTGACGTGATTTGTCTTAAGATGTTACACCCCGTAATTCCAGGGAAATGAAATGAGAACGTAAGTTAGGATATAAGATTTGAATGTTGGAAGGAAAGTATATTTAAATTTTCTATATGAAATAATTTTGGATGCAACAAATGTGACGA
This sequence comes from Przewalskia tangutica, assembly GCA_029844215.1. NCBI lineage: Eukaryota > Viridiplantae > Streptophyta > Magnoliopsida > Solanales > Solanaceae > Przewalskia > Przewalskia tangutica. The sequence goes on from JAQGDG010000256.1 coordinate 132,554, forward strand.
CAAGAATTAATACTAGTAGTTGAATTCTTTTCAATTGAGTTACGGACTTAGTGATGAATTATGAAGTCTTGGCATTGATAATATGGGGTCCACCGAAAATTTCACAATTTTGTGGGCCCATCAAAATATTAAGAATTTTGGCTAAGTGTGGAGATATTTTTGTGAAGAGAATATATGACCAATAAGAGGGTGACACGTGTCCCTCCCCACTTGTGTTACAAGTTCCACCTATATAGATAAGTCTTGCAAGACTTATTGGCACCACTATCTTCTCCTCCAAATATCTTTTTTCTCTTCTTTCTCCCTTAAATTTTCGATTTTCCCTAGCCAAAGTGAAGAACAAGAGTTACTTATTTTCTCCTAGATTAAGTTCATTAACTAAGTTCTAAGCCAAGTTAACTCTCCAAAACAATGGGTCACAGTTTTGGCTTGAAAACTGTCTTGAAACCCTAAGCTTGGAGATGAACTTTTTGGAAGAAAAACATGAAAGCAAGATGGTTACAAGCTTTTAGAGGATACATGTGTGTTATTGTAACGTGAAGAGTAGTGCAAAAAGCAAAGCAGTGGCCGAGACTTGTGGGCTGTTTTGGCTAAAAGTGAAGGTAAGATTTTTTCTTCCTCTTAAAGATTAATGTAAGTTAAATGATGTTGTAGCTAAGGGATAAACTTGTGTTAAGTAAAATGGAGAATAAGAAGTGCATGTCACAGTTTTGGGCTATGAGCCGATTTAGTGGACAGTTTTATGTTGATTTGGTTATTGTTGTTATTAACGTCACTAATTGCATGTTTAAATGAAGGAAATCTTGTTATTAAAAGTTGATATGGTTTATATGAAGTGTTGGAATATGAATTGGATTATAAGGAATTATAAAAAGGACTTTGGTATTGTGGTTGTTGGCCGAGACTATCATGAAACTGTTGGCTTGAAAACTGTCTTGAAACCCTAAGCTTGGAGATGAACTTTTTGGAAGAAAAACATGAAAGCAAGATGGTTACAAGCTTGTAGAGGATACATGTGTGTTATTGTAACGTGAAGAGTAGTTCAAAAAGCAAAGCAGTGGCCGAGACTTGTGGGCTGTTTTGGCTAAAAGTGAAGGTAAGATTTCTTCTTCCTCTTAAAAATTAATGGAAGTTAAATTATGTTGTAGCTAAGGGATAAACTTGTGTTAAGTAAAATGGAGAATAAGAAGTGCATGTCACAGTTTTGGGCTATGAGCCGATTTAGTGGACAGTTTTATGTTGATTTGGTTATTGTTGTTATTAACATCACTAATTGCATGTTTAAATTAAGGAAATCTTGTTGTTAAAAGTTGATATGGTTTATATGAAGTATTGGAATATGAATTGGATTATAAGGAATTATAAAAAGGGTTTTGGTATTGTGGTTGTTGGCCGAGACTATCATGAAACTGTTGGATATTGTTGTGCAATTTTAGGGGCTGTTTTGTGGCGTTATAATGCTGGAAATTTAGTTACCATTATGCATGTTTAATGTGATAATTGCTAATGCATGTCCTAAAGGAATAAGAGTGTAGAAAGGTATAGAAGAGTTTCACATTTCACCCTCGTTGTTGTTGAAGTATGGATTGTTTTAGTGGACTGTTTTTATATGGATTAAGAGGCCGGATTAACATGAGAAGTAGGTGTATGAATCACATTGGTTGATTTTTTGGTTATGCCCTTAATTGGTGCTTGGTTATTGATGTTATTAGCCTCGTTTGGAAGTTGTGGATAGGGTACAAATAGGGGAAGTGCTGCCCAAATTTTTATATGAAAAAGAGAATCATTACTTGGTATATGATCTACACTAGTAAGCATGGAGTTGATATACGTGTTATTGTTATTATAGGTTGAAGTACTAATTGAGGTGTATTCTACTTGTCGTGTTGGTATAGCCGATAAGGTATGTGAAACTATCCTTTCTTCTTTTGGTATGACATTTATATGAAATGGGTGTACGGCGGACGTACGTATTTCCATTGAATCCTTAATGATACATGACATGATAGTGCCTTGATTTTTCTAAAATGAAAGTTCACTTTAATGAGTTGTACATGATATGATAGTGTCTTGGTGTTTCTAATATGAAAGTTCATTTTAATGATTTTATTGAGAGTCAAATGATGATTTAAATTGCATAAGGTTGCTCATGATAGTTATTCATGCAAGCGTTATTATTCCATTTTACCGCGTCCCAGAAAGGGCCGGACAGTATATGATTATTCCACTTTACCGCATCCCAGAAAGGGTCGGACAGTATATGTGTATAGGTTTACCGCGTCCAAGAAAGGGCCGGGCAGTAGATGATTTTACCGCGTCCTAGAAAGAGTCAGGCAGTTTATGTGTCACGACCCGAACCGGGCGTGGTAGTGCCTACCCGGCACCCAGTAGACATACATCAGAGTAATCAGCGGAATATAAAACAAGATATGAAATAATATGAAGTGAGAAACAGTTTATCTGAGAAAAGTTGCCTTTCGGCATATATATATATAAACTTGAACGAGCGATTACCTCCTTTACAAACTCTACCACAAAGATTACTCTGACTAAGAATGTTATAACAACAACGACGGACGGGGCCGCCGCCATACCCCGAATGTAAGTACTCTACAACAGGGGCTATACGAAAGATAAGCCTCGAGAAACGGAGCTTCCCAAAATATTTGACTGTGATCCTAAGAGCGAGGATCGGCGACTAGTGTACCTACTGCGGCATGAGCGGCCAGAAGGAGGTCGATCTGACAGTGCAGTATGTGAAAGCGAAATCTCATAAATGAAATTATAATAGTCTATATAAAATGTAAGACATATATGATAACCAATTTACGATACACAATATAGCGATCGTGTCAAGTCGGGACTCACGCCAAAGTCATCACTCAAATATAACCATGGGTCTCATGCCCACAATATCAATCATGCCGCGGAATTCCTTCCTCATTTGGCGATCCGTGATATAAAAGCACCAAGGAATACATGAACACGGGTCCCACGTGTCATAATAAACCGTGACGGTAAATGCGAAGGCATAGCCGACTACTAAAACCACGGTACCAATAATGCCATAAAGCGTATCACGAGGTCTTTCTAGACCGCCACGTGATCGGCCGCTTCGCCCTCGGTATCAATGCGCGTCTAATCCTGCACTTACCGCACTCGCGTAGGCCACACATAGGCGCGCATGGTATTCCCGCGTCGGTAGCTACTCTCGGCATCGCCCCGACTCGTAGTCCGCGTGGCCACATGACCGCGTGGCCACATAGACCGCACACTAACACGGAACTCGTAGCTCGCATAGGTCCCTGGACCCGCGTAGGTATTCTCGAATCATAGTCACACAATTTTGAGGTGTACCTCGCGTGAAGCGACTTAACCCCGGTATATCATGTCAAGAGGTGAGTGATATAATACTAACATAACGGCTTATCGTTAAACAACATAAGCACAACAAGGGAAACCCCCTTACACAACCATCACAAGACACTAACACACGTAGCATCCTAACATGTTTACTTATCAAATCAACAAGAAAGTATTACAAGGCTATCACAAACCAACATAGTCAAGTTATTCACACAAGGTACTTTCTATTTTATGCCGACAAGTTCGGGTTTTTATCCCCAAAGTACTTCATACATTATCTCTTTAAAAAGATCATGTTTCTTTCACAAGAGTCACACGATACCCGTAGTACTAAACAATAAAGTGACTATCTTTTTAAGTAAACCAAAATAATTTCCCTTTTTAAAGACAAGTAACAACCTTCTTTTCCAAAAGTTCAAGTTTGCCTAAGTTCAATTACTCAAGTCTCTTATTTTCGAAAGGTTTCGTAGTTCATAGTCTTAATCACTTAATAATATAATTCACGTTTAAAACAATTTGAGAAACATATGCCTTATGTGTGAGTATGTTATTCTTGTTCATAACAATCTTATTAAAGCAGTCATGATCTAGGAAAAGTAATATCATTTTGTCTCATCTTAGCTTCTATGCAGATGGAGGTTTCTACTGGTTTTAATAATACTTAATTAGTCAATACATTTCCCTTTATTAGCGCTGCAGTGGTTTGTTCGATACTTATTCTCATTTCGAAATCAATATAAAGGCGTTCATAAACAATTAAGTAAACTTCCTTTTATCTCTCTTAAGTCGTTATACCTAACTTCCCATAAAGCTAGTATAACTCTTAAGCTTTTAAAACCAAGTATTATTCTTCTTCTTTCAAAACGATTCTTAATTCTTTGAAATACTTCAAGATTCTTATTATTTAGACTCAAGTCAAAAGACATCGCAAAGAAACCACGTTCATTAACACACGTCGTCTCGTACTATATATATTCTTTTAAAATATCATGCTCAAGAGGATAGGAAGAATCACATACCTCGCGGACGATTATCGACAAATAGCAAAACTCTCCACCGCTATAACCCGGCTAGCCTTGTCCACCTTTCAAGTAGAACATGCTACTCGCGGAACTTTCAACCTATAAAGGCCATATACGTCTATCAACGTCTAGACTACTCTGTAGAATATTCTAGCGAGGTTCTCTATTCTACGGAAAATCGGACAAGACTTCCCTGCAGACAAACTACACAAGTCTCAGTAAATACAGTCTATGTAAATCTGATTCAATCTTCTTTAATATTCTTCTGATGTGATTTCAGTTCAATTCTCTTCTTTAATATCCTTCTATATCTTATACTCAAATCTAAACTACTCTTATATGTTATCTCCAATTACAATAGAAGGACAAGAGTATTTACCTCGATAAGCCTAAAATTATCCAAGTTTAAATGTCGATACTGAGCAAAGTTTAGCTCCTACTCTGGGCGCTCCAACCCGCTCCAAACAACCCTTAGAAGTTCTACGCAACTTCTTCTTAATACTTCAACCAACTATTAAGATTTTCCTTAGGGTTTCGTTTTGTGACTGAAGGGAAGTATAGTAGTATTTCTGGGCTTTTAGTATAGGGGTAACCTTGGAATACTACAAGGTATTTGGGCCAAGGTATTTTGGAATAGTAACAATACTTGGAGAATACTTTTCTACCAAGGGGGGGTGTTTCGGCTAGCACTACTAGGAAGGGGGGGGGGGTGCTCTTGGACGAGAGCCTTTCAAAGGGGGAGAGGGATTTCAAGACTTGGGAAATGTTTAAGGGATGAAGATTTAGTCTTGCACTTGAGGGGTATTTATAGGGAAATCAATGGCCAAGATTAAGGCAAGTGGAGGGCAAGTGGAGGGTGTAGATTTGGACAAGTGTGTGTGAGTCCCACCTTATCCATCTACCACACAAAATATCTACAAAACATTGACCAAATGTTTTAGGCAACAAAAATGAACAAAACGTGCTCCCATTCGTCCACCAATTCCGCCAACTTGAGGGTGACACATGTCGCCCTCTCGTTGGTCCAAAATATTTCATCTCTCAAAAAAATCCGTAAAAATTATAAATGTCGCAACCGTAATTTTCCCTTCGCAAGGTCCGGAAAACGTTTCGTCGGAAAACAATTCTTTTCGGGGGTTGTGCACAAATTTCGACCCTTATGCCTACTTAAGGCTTGAACTTTTGTACGTACGCCCTCACGTACATACTCTGAAAAATACGGGGTATAACATTATGTATAGATGATTTTACCGCGTCCCAGAAAGGGCCGGGAAGTTTATGTTTAGATGATTTTACTGCGTCCCAGAAAGGGCCGGGTAGTTTATGTATATATGTTTACCGCGTCCTTCACTAGAGGGTCGGGCAGTTTATGACTAAGTGTTTACCGCATCCCAGAAAGGGTCGGAGTATATGTTCACCGCGTCATTCACTTGAGGGTCGGGCAGTATAGGTATATGTTTTCATGGACTTGTATCCATGAGGCGAGTATAGATACTCATGACAGAGTATATTTCCATGGACTTGTATCCATGAGGCGAGTATAGATACTCATGACAGTATATGTTTCCATGGACTTGTATTCATGAGGCGAGTATAGATACTCATGATAGTATATGTTTCCATGGACTTGTATCCATGATGCGAGAGTATATGATAGTATATGATTATATGGACAGTCATTCATGATTTTGATATGACTCTCATTTTTTAAAAAGGCGCAGTTGACTCTCTATTTTTATAAGGTACAGTTGACTCTTATTTTATATGGCACGGTTGGATCTGGTATTTGATTTTCATACTTGTACCTGTCATCTTTTGGTCAGTTATGATCTTATTTACTGTAATTATGTTTACATACTTAGTACATTGTTGTACTGACCCCCTTCTCCCGGAGGCTGCGTTCATGCCCGCAGGTATAGGTTTAGTTTGGTGATCCGCGAGCTTAGGATCTTTGCTCAGCTTTTGGGATAGCTCCATTGTTCCGGGGCTTATCATTTTGGTACGATTTCTTTATTACGAGCTTATGTATATTCAGTGCAGCGGGGCCTTGTCGTCATGAATTCTTGTTATACTCTTAGAGGTCTGTAGTCATGTGTGGGTTGGACGTGTGTACAGTTATAGCTCGTTTTGGATTTGTGTATATAATGGCAGTCTTGCCGGCTTTCCTATTTTATTATATGGGTTGTTATTACAGTTCAGGGGACATGATCCCTTTGTTATGTGAGTATGGGTTTTCTTAAGCTTCCGCTGGTTATATGTGATGTGTGAGAATAAGGGTGCCCAGATAAGGCACCAATCGCGGCCCGTCGGTTCGGGGCGTGACGTAAGACACTAAGAAAGTATTTTGGAATTTCATCTACGTTTTTTATTTCTATGGGATTTTCTGAATCGATTTTTTTATTAGAGTTTTGTGGTGTAGGTTTTGAATGGATTACTTTTATTAATTTAGAATCTTGTTTTTGTTTTCTTTCAATTCTTTTATTTCTAATTTTACTTCTTTTATTTCTTTTTGTAATTCTTGCTTCGTTATTATTTTGTTAGTCTTTCTTATTATCCCTTTATCATTGTCTAATACACATATGTGTTTTTCTTTTTCAATTTTTTCAGAAGAACTAGTCGTATCTATTTGAAGGGAAACATCAGGTCCTGTTCTGGTGTCAGAATCAGAATGATTATGTAATTTCATTTTACGGTATTTTGATGTATGTCCGTATTTAGGTTTATATTTTTAGGATTTATTTTACTTTTGTTGTAAAATATTATTGTTATTGGAGTCATGTTTTAAAGTTTCTCTTGCTTGAGCCGAGAAATACAGAAGGCACAGAGGTGAGTCTTGTGAAACCGTTGCGTAGGCGAAACTTCTACTCTTTTTTCAGTAGATTGTGGTGTATCCGGAACAATGGCCTCTGTATTAGAGTTGCTGGATGTTCCTGTCACGATCCGACCCCGGGCCCGCGACTGGTGCCCTACCTGGGCACCCCTCTTGGTATACATCAGAGAATAGCAGCGGAACATACACAACTGATAAAAATGCTTAATATAAAATAACAACAGGCTAGCCGATAAGGCCACCTTCCGTAAGCTATACAAATAAAACAGTACATTTTTTCTTCTTTACAGCCCAAACCACAATGTGACTACAGACCTCTAAGAATAACAACTCTGGCGGGACAGGGCCCCGCCATACCACTGAATGTACAACAACCGACAATACCAGGGATAAGCCTCCGAAATAAAAGAGCTTCTCAACAATCGAGCGGTGATCCTAGAGCGAGGATCGAACCTGTACTCTACTGCGGCGTGAACGCAGCCCTCCAAGGAGGCCGATAACATGTACCAAATATGTGGCCAGAAATCGTAATGAAATCATAAGTCTAAAATAAAACTGAGATTATGATAACTCGATTAACGATACGATTGCCTTACTAACAATGAGAGTAAATAGTAGTATACTTACAATATAAAATATGAAGCTCACAATCAAAGCGGGACCACCCGCCCGATATCATTAAGCAATCCTACACTGGGACTATTTCACCCGTGATAGGTCGCGTGGACCGCGTGAGGTATTCCTCGCGTGGGACTATTTCACCTCATAAGCCCTTACGGACTCGCGTGAGGTATTCCTCGCATAGGTCGTATCCGCGCGTGGGACTATTTCACCGCGTAAGCCCTTGCGGACTCGCATGAGGTATTCCTCGCGATAGGCGTATCCGCCCGCACGTGGGACTATTTCACCCGCGTAAGCCGCGCGGACTCGCATTGAGGTATTCCTCGCGTGGGTAGCAAATCCATGGAATATGCAAATGCCACAAACCCAGGAATGACCGAAATGAATAATATACCACTAGCACAAAAGCTATCATACATAACATAAGCACTACTTATCACACAATATATAAGCAAGTTAAGAATCCCCTAACTTCTTATTATTCTTGTTCACATACACTCTCATTTTAGTTTACTTAAGGCACTAACATGTCTTTTATAAAGATCCGGGAATTTAACTCAAGTACTACATACTTCTACTCTTTAAAACAAATGACTCTTTTTAGTATAACACTTCCAAGATACTATTAACCATAGTATCAAGTCGCAATTACGTTTCAAGACAAATCACAATACCTTTAGAAATAAAGTTAGGTTTCTAAATCAAGTGACTCCTTTTCTTATAAAACCTTAGGCAATTGATGCCTTAAAATCAAATTGCCTTTCATTAAAACAAGTCATTTATCATACTTAAATTACTTAGAGTAAACCACTCTTTTACTTTCCATAAAGCTATTATAACCAACTTCCCATAAAGCCGTTATACTAGCTTTATACATTAGCAACTTACATACTTCTTTATAACCAAGAGACTTAAACTTTCCAACAAAACAAGTATCAATAATACTTTCAACATACTTAAAGTCTCTTAACTTTTGAAAGCCAAGATATCCTTAATATTTAACAAGTGAGTTAATTCCCTAACTCAATCAACTTGGACATTCTTAAAATAAGCCCAGGATATCAACTGGACCTAGATTATCAAAATCTTGTACGTCTACCGTACTATACATTTACAACCTATTCATGCTCAAGAGATAAGAAAGTTCCACATACCTCTTCGGTTTAATCCACCTGCTAAGTCCAATTCGCCGTACGTAGTATGTCAACCTATAATGACCATAGTACGTCTATTAACATCTTACTTCAAACGTAGAATATTATAAGTGTAAAGTCTCTAAATTCTACGGAAAATCGGACAGCACCTCCTTTGTTTCTACTCACTTGCCACCTTTTTCAAGGCCGAATACAATAACCAAACACGCCACATTTAAGGCCCAATCAATGAAATCAACAATAGGGAATTACACGCCTACTAGATGTGTAAAATTCCGCCCCACAAACGATATCAAACTAATACAACTACTAGGCCAATTCGGCAAACTTGAAGTACTATAACATCAATTCTAATCCAATTTCCATTTCAATCCAAGTTGTTAGCATAACATGATATCAAGTCGCAATCGATTATACTACTATAATCTTCAAGTAAGTAACATGCGACGATTCTAGCAAACGACCAAATTGTAATCCAACTTTACATGGCTTACATTACATTTCGGATTTTAAGGCTACAAGCAATCCATAATACTTATAAACTTCAACACATATACTTTATGCTAGCAACATGTAAAGCTAACAACAATATAAATAATCTTGTAACACTTTTAAGAGACAAGATTATACCTCAACAAATCTTAATCCGACTCCAAATCCGAAGTCGTTCCTTAGCAACTTAGAGCCTCTTCAAGACACTTCAATCCGCTAGTTGAGACCCTTAAAACAACACCAACAATTTCCTTCAAACTTCCAAATCAAAACCTAGAAAGCAACTAGATTTTCACCTTGCGACTAATACGAAAACTCTCATTTTCCGAGATTTTTCTATTGAGATACACTTACAATACACTCATGAACCTTGGTTTAAAGTGTGGAGCTTAAAGAACAAGAAACAAAAAAAAATTCCTTTTCAAAATAGCTTGAACCCGAGAGCAATTTTAGTGAGCTCTTCAATTTCTTGAAAATTTGGCTAAGTGTTAAGCTTGTTTTGCTACTACTAGTATTATATAGCACAAAGGAGGGTCAAGATGCAAACAAATGGGTGTCCTAGATGAGTTTCACATGGATCCTAGCCAAGTGGCATTGACTAAGTCAACAATATCAAGCTATTTGTCTTTGCAAGACTTGTTCATCCTAACATTGGTCAAATGACCATATTACCCATGCACATTTCGTCCATGACCATAAAGGGGGGTGACACATGTCGCCCTCCCGTTCGTCGCAATATTTCGTTTTCCGACAATTTCATAATTCCGATAAATTTTTACTCGTCTCAAACCTTAACATTTTTGAGTTCTTACGTACGTTCTTAGAAACATATCCTGAAATTCCGGGGTGTAACAGTTCCAATTGTACTTAATTGGTCTTGTATAGATTGAACAAATTCAGACTTACTTTGTTTGATATTATTAATACTATCTTTGGATACCTGAAAGGGTTTGAAGATTGGGCTTTTTAATTTTATTTCCTTAGGTGTTTCTTGGAAACCGATAGTGACTATAGGGTGTTTCTTTATGTAATTTTCGATTCTATCTAATTGTTTCCCTATGGTATTTAAATTAACATTAGTAAAGTTATTTTGTGTAATGATGTTTTTTGTATTTGTTCTTTCATCTTCTGAATGTGTTTTAAAAGGAAATGCGTCTATAGAGCATCCATGGACGTTAAGTTTAATCCCTTGTAGAGGAGGGTGGTTGGACTGGATTTTTCTAGAATCAGTTAGAGTTTCCCACTCCTGTGTCTTATTCCTAATTGTAACGGAATTTATTGATTTAGGAAAAGGAAATTCTATGGAGTTTTGATATTATATTTTGAACCAGTCAAAAAAGGGAATATTTATTCCATTCTTTTTTATGAATTCATAGAATTTTTCTTGTATTTGTTTTCGCGTATTTAAGATGTAAAGAACCAAATCCTTTTTTCAAGGTTTTATTTTTCATAAAATTATTTATGAAGGAATTTTTTATCAATCTGAAGTTCTTCAATATCATTGTGAGAGTTGTTCATGACTAAAAGAATTTTGGGGAATCTTTCTTTCTTTTGGTTTCTTACGGGACTTTTGTTTATTTGTCTAAAAAATGAGCAGTAGATATATTGAGTATATTTGTGCACCAGTTTATTTGCCTTTGCCGAATAGAAATATTTAAATTAATGTTATCTAGTCTTCGATATAAATTAAAGATTTTATCTGTAATTATCTTATAGCTATCTAACGACCTAATTGGTACTAATCTTGAGTAATAGCTTATTAAATTTTTAACTTCAATTTTTTCTTTGAGTAATTTTCTTTTAATAATTGAATGTAACCACTTGGTTGAGTTAGATGCTACGAAAAGATGGATGCTTTTTCATTAATAGCCACGATATCTCATCTTGGTATTGACCTTTGTTTTTCTTATTCTGACTCAAATTTGAGCAGTGGACATACTGAGTGCATTAGAGCACCATTCTAGTTGTCTTTGTTAGTCAGTAATGTTTAAATTACTGTATAGTGCTACGATTTTAGAAAGGATCACTTTCCTAACAATTTCTTTGTTATAGCTATCTAGTGACTTGGAGGGTACTAATTTTGAGTAATAACTTAGTAGATTTAGAGCTGGAGTTCTCCTTTTTGAGAATTTTCTTTTAATTTTTAAGTGTAGCCATTTGATTGAATTAGCATAATTTATGCTATGGAATGAAGGATGAGTTTTCATTCAGGTTTTGAGGTATCTCATGGAAAGATTTGTTTTGAAGAATGGTAAGATTAGAAATTTGTAAGTTCGGTCTTAGTAACTACTTTCGGTATTTCTCAATTATCAATATACTATTCAAAATCGTATATGACAATTTCTTCGAAATTTATTATCTTCTTTGAATCTATGGAAGAAGATGATCCAAAATCATAAGAAGTAGTTCTACGGAGAAAAGGATCCATGTATATGGAATCCTATTTTAAGTACCCTTACCTTCCTACAACCCACACCGAGACCGTATACCCTGGGTATTCGTCTACCTTACACACGAGGACTTACAATAACCCTATGCCCTGATTGCTCGGAATTCTAGGATTTAGCCAACTCAGAAGGTTCACCCGTGGGAAAATTTATCCGGGAATCTAAACAGGGATTTCATCTGATCTGATATAGAGAGATATGATATCCAGATCAGATGAAATTCCTGTTTAGATTCCCGGATAAATTTGCCTACGGGTGAACCTTCTGAGTTGGCTAAATCCTAGAATTCCGAGCGATCAGGCCATAGGGTTACTTTAAGTCCTCGTGTGTAAGGCATACGAATACCCAAGGTATACAGTCTCGGTGAGGGTTGTAGGAAGGTAGGCGTACTTAAACTAGGATTCCATATACATGGATCCTTTTCTCCGTAAAACTACTTCTTATGATTTTGGATCATCTTCTTCCATGGATTCAAAGAAGATAATAAATTCTGAAAGAAATCGTTATACAAGATTTTGCAAAATCAATAGATAATTGAGAAATACCAAAAGTAAAACAGATTTCACTATTAAAACAGAAAAAATAGATATCCAACTAACAAAACCCTTTGAAACAATTCAATTACTTTCTCAAAATTCTTTGAAAAAACATAGAGAAGGAAATTATAAATACATACACATTGGTTTAGTCCAAGTAAGGATAAAATCCCTTACTAAAGAAGGATTAAACACTTCAATCCTTGCTATCTTAAGAGATGCAAGATTCACAAACTTTGAAGATTCCCTGTTAAGTTCGGTTGAGTCCAGTCTCTGCACAAGACCAATCTCTTTTGATTGTTACCCAAACTTTTCAGTTTCTCTAAATGATAAAAATATCCAAAAATCTCGTCTTACAGATTAAGACACACAATTATCAGATGCTTGAAGGATCTATTCCTGTAGAATTAATTTTTAAAATTCATTATAAAGCTATGACTTCTGCTTTTGCCACAAAAGTCAGATACCATAGTAAGAAAGGTGAAACCCTTCTTTTACAAACAGATCTTTCCAGATCCAACACAGTAATACCACGACCTATTAGATGGAAATCCATTACCCTACCAGAAGAATGGATCCTGGAAGGTATAGTTAAACCTAAACACTTAGAATCTGAGCAACCAAATACCCATCTTAGAGAAATAACTCAATACCAAGATGGTAGAGCCAGTCTCTCATTTTAAGAAGATCTATGAGTAATAGATACGAAGATACAAGTTCCGAAGAGACCCTAGATTTAGGAAGAGTCTCACAAATTCCTTCGATCGTAAATACACCTGTTAAAATAAAACATAGACATTCTGCGTCATATTTACCAAATCTAACAAACGTAGACTACATAAATCAAATACCCAGACCAGTATATATAAATTCCACTATTAAAGAAAAGATAGAGGACCTAGAACCTACAAGTCCAACATATTCATCAATAACTACCAGTTGATGAATTAGCAAATGAATGCATGGTTTTAGAAAAGGAATTCCAAATAAATAAGAAACTACTACAAAAAGAATTCTATGAAAAACATAATTCAGAAAAAAGAATTTGGTTTTTCCAAAATTTCCCGAATACAAGAAAACAAATACAAGAATTTTTTTATGAATTTATTCAAGAAAATAGTATTAATATTCCCTTTTTTGATTGGTTTGAAATATACTCCTATCAAAACTCCATAGGATACCCCTTTTCTAAACCAGTAGACCCCACTATTAATAATAGTATAACCACATTAACATATAAATCCGATAGCAGTGATACCTTAGAACAATTCAAAAAATCCCTCATTAATAATATGAATTGGGAACAACCCGTACCAGGGTTACAAATAGCCCCAGGGTTACAAATAATCTCTTCCCCAGACCTAGGTATAATAAAACCCCTAGCCCAATCACGCTATAATGCCTCTTCCATTTACGATTGGAACCTAGATGGAATGACTGAATACAATATCCTCAGCTTCCTCCAACAAATGACAATGGCAGCAAATGCCTATCAAACACAAAAAGATGTCCTAGATAAAACCTATGCAGAACTCCTAATCGCAGGATTCTCTGGTCAACTAAAAGGATGGTGGGATCATTACCTCACTGACCAACAAAAAGAAGATATCCTAAATTTTATAAAAACCAATGAAGAAAGAATACCAATATTAGATGAACTAGGAGAACTCATACAAGATGCAGTATCAACTTTGATACTAACAATTTCTTTAAACTTCATAGGTGATTCTACACATCTAAATAATAAAATGCCGAATTACTTTCAAATTTAAAATGCAAAAAAATAAGTGATTTTCAATGGTATAAAAATACGTTCTTAACTAGAATAATGGTTAGGGAAGATTCTAGCCAACCATTCTGAAAAGAAAAATTCTTAGCCGGATTACCAACCCTTTTAGGAGAAAAGGTTAGGAATAAAATTAAAGAAAATTGTGGAAAGCAAATAATACCCTACGATGAGTTTACATACGGAGAATTAGTTTGTATAACTCAGCAAGAGGGATTAAAAATATGTCAAGACCTAAAATTGCAAAAACACCTTAAAAAGGAACTAAAAAGAACGAAATGTGAATTAGGTACTTTTTGCAAACAATTTGAAACAAATTCCATGGAAAATTCTCAAACCTGCAAAGGAGACTGTAGCAAAACTTATAAATCTCACAAAGAGCCAACGAAATACTATAAAAACTATAAAAGTAACAATGATTATTGTAAAAATCCTTATAAAAATAACCGTTACAAAAATAACAACAGAGATCCTAAAAAGAATAATTCTAATTACAAAAATCTAACATGTTACATATGTAATAAAAAAGGACATACATCAAAATACTGTAGAATGAATAAAAAAATTACAAGAATTAAAACTCGACAAAGATACAACTAAAAAAATCTCTAATCTCCTAGTAGATTCCTCTGATTCTGAGTCAGACCAGTTAGACCTTGACTATTTTTCTCTTTCGTCAAAAGATAATAAACCTCTCCAAGTAGATGAATTAGTCACGAGTAGTTCAACTGAAAAATCTGAAAAAGCAAAAGCAAAACGAATATGTGTCTTAACCAAAGATCAAGAATTTATGCTAGATATGATTAAACAAATAGATACCCAACACCAAAAAGAATACTTAAATAAACTCTTAAAAACCTTTACACAAGAAAAGAAAGAGATTAAAAATACCGTCTTACCAAATACTTCTAGAAAATACGACTTAACAAAGATCTTAGAAAAAGGCAAGAAAATAAAAGAAATAACAATTCAAGAATTACAAAAACAAGTCATTCAGGTAAAACTAGAAGTAAAAGAATTAAAGAAAAAGCAGAAAAAGATTAAGATTAATTAAAATTGTGCTTTCAAATAGTACAAAACAAAACCACATTCCAAAAAAATTCGACTAGGACAAGTCCGATTCAGAAAATCCCATAGAACCAGATAATAATGTTGAAACCCAAATAAAAAATTTAGAAGAAGTCCCGGAAGATTTTCTAACTATATTAAGACAAATAACAACAAAGAAATACTTAATAAAAATAACACTAAAATTTTCAGATAATTTTAAAATAACAATTGTTGCCCTCTTTGACATAGGGGCAGACTTAAATTGTACAAAAACCGGTATAATACCTGAGAAATTTCTAGAAGAAACACAGGATTCATTAGCAGCAGCTAATAATTCTAAATTAGATATTAAGTCTAAAACCAAAGCGTCAATCGTAAATAATGATATTTCTATAGTTACGTCTTTTGTTCTAGTTAAAGAAATTCACAATTCCGTAATCTTAGGGACACCATTTATGAATCTGATCACCCCTTATAAAGTAGAAAATAAGTCTATATTATTTAATTTTAATAAAAAGAAACTGAAATTTCAGTTTATAAAAACAAAAGAACAAAAGATCTCAATCTCATAAAGACGTGTTCAATACATAAAGAAAAATCATATTATTTAGAAGAATTAAAAAATAATTTTTCTTTAGGGGAGAAAACAAACACGCATACTTCTGACCACTCAATCAATACTGAGTTTAAATTCATTCTTCAAAATGATTTTTCAAATCATGTATGTTTTCAAAGCCCTGCATTAAAATGGATTTTCTATAAATTAATTTTTAAAGAATTTTTTCGAGGAATCATGGTCCGTGATTTCCTCAAAATCCCTGACAAAAGCCACATCAAAGAAATGTCCTACCATTGCCCAAATAGTTGGTGTCTGGGCTACAAGCACAAATTATCGAGGAAAGATATCTGTGAATGCGGGAAATACTGTACGCAGGCAGTATGTGGAGCCTTACTCCAAAAAAGAATCGAAGAGACCCTTCCGTCAAATACCCCAGTTGTTGCACCTCAACAACAACAAACAAATTCCATGGCTCCCAAAAAATCCCTAAAACCAATAAAAGAAGAAAAAGAAAAATCCCCAACACACATTTCAACAGAAAAACCCATGTCCTGGTATGATGCAGTTATGAAAGAAGAACAAAAATTCAAGCAAAGACAAAATGCATGCAGAAAACACCAAGACATCCCGCAAAGAATTAATCACAAAACCTTTTTCAGCTCCTTACAAAATCCCCGGAATTACAACAAGCACTGATGCAACTACAAATTCCTAAACAAGAAGTTGTCCAGAAAACTTAGAGGAAAAAATCTCTAAAATTGCTACAAAAATTGAGAAAGGAGAATCTTCAAAAACCCTTTCTCAAAATCAATTTTCAAACACCCTACTTGATAAATAAGAGTTCAAAAAACCTTTCTCAAAAACAATTTTCAAAAAATCAACTTGTGACACCACAAGTCCCCAAAAAACCTGCTCCTAACTACTTTATAAAACCGTTTTTTTCAAAACATTACAACTCTTGAAAAAGGATTTTTTGATAAAGATCATTTTCTAGCACTGCAAAATTACTTTGGACAAAAATGGTTTTATAAATCATGGGACATTTTAAAAACCCCATATTTTTATCAAGCTATCCTTAAAATAACAGGATCAGCAACCATTAAAATAATTTTTTTCAAAAATAACCCAGATCCCTCTTATTCAATTTGTAAAATACTTAGTGTAATTGCTCCTACTCATTGGGGGAATGACTTGTCACAACTCATAAATTTCCCAGACACCCACAAATATGAAACATTTTTTGATATTCATTTTAATTACTGAGATTACCAACAAGCTTGGTTCAATTCTTTCTTTATTCAAAATTCCAACCAAAGCCACACTTGACTTTTCCATTTTGATACCTCATGTGATGCTTCACAATTTCCAACATGGTCGAATTCATGGTGGGAACAATTTGGATCCACCATGGAAATACAAAAACCTAAAGTCACTAAATCTTTTAGCCTCTTCAAATCCCAATTCAAACCATCCGAAGAAGAAAAACGATTTATACCCCTACACCTTTTTCATACAAAATTTCATTTACCATGAGTATTTACATGATTTGTAGATTATTCGAACGACAAAATCCCAGTTATCCGAAGAAGATTCAAAATCCGATGGTGGGATAGCTTTAAAATACCAAAAAGTCTCACACCACCAAAAGTCCAGGAATGGTTAGATGACCATAAACCCATTCCTTTACAGGCGCCACCCCAAACACCACCGGCACCATTCCAATCAAAGGAGCATACCCAGTTTCTTTCACAAAAATCCCAGATGGCCTCAATGATTGCAGCGGCTAAAAATCTAGAAGAAATGCAAGCCATACTTCAAAAATTCGCATCATCATCATCAAAACAAAGCTCTTCGACAGAGGAGGAAGAACCCGAAATTGAAAACGAAGATAGTCCTGTTTCTGGCAACAATGAATTCTAGAAGCTGCCAAGAAAAAGACAAAAATCCAGGAGAAATAATCGGCAAAAATTCCCGACAAAAAATGCCCAAATAGTAAAAGCATTATTCGAGATGAAGACAAAAACAATGAGGTCATGGATGACGTCATTCTCCACTCGGATGAATAGTTCAATTATTAAAATATTATTTGTAATAGTAAAATCCCACTTTGTCCCCTCTCCCTTAGTCAGATAAGCTTTTTCTTTCTAAGTTTAAGAATTTCAGATTCTCTCTCTAACACTTCTCTTAGTTAGGATAAAATCCCAAAATTCCTCACCAATTCCTCATATGACCCATATCATATGAACACCAACTTCTCTCATCCAAATACCTTACCCAAAATCTTCAAAATACCTTGCAAACTTCCAAGGATCTTCTTGAATGTTTTCAAATCTTTGTAAGTATTTATGTTTTGAATAAATATGATTATCGATGGTACTACCTCCTAATCTTTTAAATACTTCATGCTTTTAAATTCTTTAAATTTCTGCATTAAATACATGGTTGGTTCTACCACCTACTTACTTAAATCTATGGCCGGTTCATCCGCCTACTTTATTTAAATTCCTGCAGAATCTTTGAATTATGATTTCCATAACTTGGAACCTTAATTTGTAAGTTAATCTTACTTTACTTTATGCCTTTTTCTATTATTTGTTTATTATTCAATCCCTTATATACCAGTTCCTTAGCTGTTTATTATCACCTTTAGATCCTCGACCTAATTTGGTATATATATATATATGTACTAATTTTAGTGATCTAAACGCGTATACCTCATTTAACATCAAATATTAGAGACAAAAAGTTACATAGCTACAAATTTTATATTATACATAGCTAAGAGTGTTTTTTAATAATTCGTTATAATTCATTGATGAATTTTATTATTTAATTTTTACGTTTATTTAGTAGAATTCCGCATTATATATTTATAAACTGAAAATAACCCGTTTTAGTATTATTAATCTTCTTGTATGATTCTTAGTCTTTATCCAATAGTTTAATTAATATTGAGTCAAAACTATACTTCAAAGTCCGACTGATTAAAATAACATGCACAAGTTTTATTCAAAAAGAAAATTACGAACGTGCCTTTTTTAATCCAAGTAGATACATGGAATTAACTTTGAAGAGAAAATCCAAGTGCGGAGGATTTCAATAATAGCTTGTCCAAAGTGCGTAAACATAAAATTTTCAATATAAAAAAATAAGCTATGAGATTTTATACAATGCACTTCATCTATTCATGTCTGTGACTGAAAGAATAATGGCCATGCCTCAAATTCAAAAAGACTTATCAACAAATGCATAATAATTAATTTCATAACTCACAAGACAGACTAATTACAGCTGCTTTCAATAAATCATCAATATATGACAGAAAGAGAAAGTGAATAAATAAATAAAGTAGTCAAATAATAAATAAACCAGCTTGATGAAATCTTCGCACCTAAAGATCAACTAAAAAAGCAAACATTTACGTCAAAGAAAAACAATTATTTGATTATAATCTTCAAAATATTACACCAGGCTCTATATTGATTCTAGTACAACTCAAAGGATCTGAGAACTATGGACTATGGAGGAGATCAATGCGCTAAGAGGAAGCTAGGGTTCGTAATTGGAGATTGCAAACGATAGTGCTTTCATGGATAATCAACACAGTTTCTAAGTAATTGATTAATGGATTCTATATACATCGGATACACACTTTGTTTGGAATGATCTGTGAAAGCTTTGATAAAGTGAGTAGAGTTTTAATTTTACAATTGCATAGGGAAATAACAACAATGTCACAAGGAACAGAGTGAGTTCTATGTATTTCACTAAACTGAAGTAGTTATGGTGCGAGTTTGATGTGATGACACCTTGTCTTGTGGATGTTCAAAATCAAAGGAGTATGCAGATTACTTAGGGCAGCAAAGGTGCAAATTCTCATAAAAATTGCAGAATCAACTCTCAATCAAGCATATTCAATAATACTTGAATGTGAAAGACAAAAATTCAGTATGTATCCGGAACTAGTAGTGAAAGGAGATCCAACAAATGCACTGGGAGGCAGAGGATATCCAGATCCTAAAGCCATGTAAGCAGCTAAAGGACAACCTTACAAAGTTAAAAAACCTTTCATGCAATGTGATTTCTGTCACAGGAAGGGTCACACAAGAGATCTATGCTGGAAGATACATGGTTATCCAACTGATAGTGGAGGAAGGAATTAATATGTTGATGCTGCTAACAATGTGAATATAAAAATTGAGAATGCAAAAGCACAATAGCGCCATAAAGAAGGAAGAAATAGGCACTTCACTCAAAATCAATACAAGCAGATTTTGCAACTGTTAAGCAAAGGAAATGCAGCTGACCAGAATAATTTGGGAGAACATCATGTGAGCATGACAGGTAAAATAGTATCATTAATGATTGGATTACCATGTGTAGAATGAATAATTGACTCTTGTGTCTCACATCATATATCTGCAAAATTAGAAATGTTCAGTGATAGTAGAAAACTAAATGAAGGTAGTTAAGAACAAGTTAGTATGCCTACTGGAAAAAGGTCTCAAAAACACATGTTGGGAGTGCATCCTTATTAAAGGAATTGCATGTTAGAAGTACTATATGTAGCAGAATTCAAGTATAATCTCATAGCGATCTCTAAATTGACTAGAGAACTATCCTGCACTATCAAGGTTTTCCCTGATTTCTGTGTCTTTCAAGACCTTTACAAAGGCAGGGTGAGGGGGATTGGTAGAGAGAAATGAGAGTTGTATATTCTTCAAGGTTATGAAGACATAATTGTTGTATCAAATGTGGCAAGGCAGACTACTTTGAAGGATGACAATCTCTGGCATAAAAGGCTAGGACATGCTTCAAAGCACCATGAAGAGAGTGGGATATCTTCCGAATAAAGTCTTAGATATAGAAGTAAATAAAGATTGTTCTATGTCATTTGGCTAAGCAAAGTAGGCTACAGTTTCCTAGAAGTGTCACTAGAAGCATAATTCTTTTATTGTTTTGCATATGGATGTATGAGGACCATATAAATACCCCACTCATGACAGAAAATGCTTCTTCTAGACTATTGTTGATGATAATTCAAGATATACTTGGTTACATCTGCTGCAATGAAAAAGTGATGTGGTTGTTGTGTTGAGAAATATTTTACTCTTTTTAAAGACTCAGTTTAATGAATCTATTAAGACAGTAAGAACAAACAATAGAACAAAGTTTGTTAATAAGCAAACTGCAGAATTGTTTGATTCATATGAGATAATCCACCAGAGTAGTTGTGTATATACCCCACAGCATAATGAGATTGCAGAAAGAAAACATAGGAATGTATTGAATGTAGCCAGGGCCTTAAAATTTAAGGTAGTATTCCTACAAGATATTAGGGAGAATGTATAACTACAGTTGTGTATGTCGTTAATAGACTTCCTACTAAAAATTTTAGGAGGTAAAACACCTTATGAGCTTCTATACAAGAGACCACCGTCTATTGAACAAATTTGGTTAAAGAAAATAAGTTTTCACCAAGAGCTAAGGCTTCGGTTTTCTTGGGATACTTTGAAACTCAGAAGAGTTACAAACTATTGGATTTATCATCTAATCAATTTTTTGTTTGCAAGGATGTTATTTTCAAGGAGCATTTGTTCTTTTATTGATTTTTTTTTGTTCATGACAGGAGGACTAGTTCCAGTCATGAACTTAGTCATTTGTAGACAAATGAGTTACATGTAGCTGAGGAGGACATTGTCTTTCATGTTGGTAATAATGAAGATACCAACACTGACAACACTGGTGGTGTTGCAGTATGTAATGGAGAACTTATAGCACAATAAGCACTTCCTGTTGAAGCAGAACCTATAACATCAGCTGAGCTTGTGGTGCATGTTGACATAGCATCAGCTGAGCCTGTAGTACCTGTTAAAGCTGAGCATGTGGCACTTGTTGAAGTTGAGCCTGTAGCACCTGTTGAAGTTGAACAGATTTTAACACAAAAAATTATGAGTCCAGAATTATGTGTAGATCAGGAAGAAACATCAAGGAACCTTTATGGCATCAAGAATATGTTATCACCAAGAAGAAGACAAATAGCATAGTGTTGTTTCCTTTGTCAGATTATCTTACTTATGACAAATTATTTCATAAATGCAGAAGTTTTGTGGCAAATATTTCAGTTCTTACAAAACCTAGAAACTTTGCAGAGGCTTTCAAGGACAAAAGATGAATTGAATGAAAGTATGTATGTCCTAGAAACAATCATTTTAGGAGCAAATATACTTGAACACATTCATATTATTAATGAGATTAATATACTTTGGAATTTTGCAATTACTGAATTATTATTTGATTGTTTATATTATTCATTAATGTGCATCCCTTGAACTTACATTGTCATTTATAATATGAGATATTAATGATAGAGTGGAGTTCTTAAAGTAGCATTGACTGATGATCATTGAGAATGAGATATCAATGATATATTGTAAGTCGACATGTGGTCTGCATCATATTCTTAGAGAATGTAGTATGTCTCACTTACTACTAGTAATGATTGCTAGTGATGGACACATGGATACTCTTAGAGAGGTATTGGCATGCCCTGCTGATAAATTATTTGTTATACATGTCTAAAGTATTATCAACATGTGAGAGATAGAGGTTGTCACGACCCGAACCCGGGCCCGCGACTGGTGCCCTACCTGGGCACCTTTACAGGTAAACATCAGAGATAATCAACAGAACATATATAAACTTAACAAGAAATAAATAACAGGTTAGCCGATAAGGCTACCTTCCCGGATACATATAACTATATAAAACCAAAAGCAGTTATTTTTTTTTTTTTTTTACAAAGCGACCCACAAGATATGACTACAGACCTCTAAGAATTTTGATATAACAACTGTGACGGGACAGGGCCCCGCCATACCCCTGAATGTACATAAATCTACAACCTCAGGGAACTGTACCAAAATACAAAGCCTCCGAAATCATGGAGCTTCCCAACCAGCTGAACAGTGAGAATGAGGATCAACAAGCTATGTACCTCAACCTGCGGCATGAGCAACGCACCAAGGAGGTCGATTGAAATATGTACCAAGTATGTAAAACTGAAAGTACTGTAATGAAATCATAATAGTCTAAAATAAAGCTGGAGACATGTATAATAACCAAAATTACAGTACACTGTGCCTTGCCGAAGAGAAAGTAATGAAAGTCAGTTTACCTTTTAAAGACTATTTCAACACATGAACAATAGTCACACCAGGGCTATGGACACAAGCCCTCAAAAATCATCACATACCCGATGGGGTCTCAAGCCCACAAATATCAAAGCGTGCGTGGAATCCCCATCACCGCCAAACGGTAGTAAGTGTAAAATATAACCGTGACGCGCGTGGCATCTACCTCATCGTTTACAGACACATATGCAATATATATATATATATATATATATATATCTCACGCCGTGAATCCCCATCACCGCGGTAGTAAGTGTAAAATATAACCGTGTGACGCGCTATGACATCCTACCTCACTGTCAGATACATATGCAATATATATATATATATATATATATATATATATATATATATATATATATATCTCATGCAGGAATTCCTCATCTCTACATGACTTCATGAGAGCTAATCCATGGGGTAATAATCGTATATAACATGCCATGGAATCCTCATCTCGTACATGTCTTCGTGGGAACTAGTCCATGGAGTAATAGTACATAATACGGTCGCGTGCCGGAATCCTCATCGTATAAGCATGACCATGGGGTAATAATAGCATCCGAATTTAACGCGTCTGGTCGCGTGCCGGAATCCCTCATCGTATAAGCATGTCCAAGGATCAATCACAATGGAAGCATACCCGTGGAATCCTCCGTCACTGCCGGTACGTCCAAGTAAATTTACAACAAGACGGCCGACCCTCCAACTGAGAGTCACAAAAGCGTAAAAATATAATACTTGCACTCAAAGGCCATCACAAGCAAGCATAGGCAAGTTCATAAAATCTTTAGACTTTCATTTTATCAACTCAAGGCACTTCCACATCACATAAAAATCCGGGAATTTAACCCAAAGTACTAAGTACTTCCATTCTTTTCAAAAGACTCCTTTTTATATAAAACCCAAGATACTAACACCCGTAGTATCAAGGCATGTCTATTTTTCAAATTAAGTTACTAAACCTTTAGAAATTCATTTCAAGACTTTGAAACCAAGTAACTTCCAATTTCACAACCTAGGCAACTCATGCCTATCAATAAAAAATAGACAACTCTCTTAACCTTCCATAAAGCCGTTATAACTAACTTCCCATAAAGCCGTTATAACTCTTTATGGTTGAGACAAATTCATTCTTTTTATAACCAAGAGACTTATACTTTCAAATCAAGTTGCATAACTTTCAAAATACTTCAAGTCTCTTATCTTTAGAAATCAAGTTCCTTAACTTTAGAAATCAAGTCTCTTATCTTTAGAATATCAAGAAATCAATACTTTCCAAATCAAGTATTCTATACTTTTAAATCAAGTCATTCCTTCCTTTAAGAATCAAGTCCCATAACTTGAAAAATAAAGTCTCTTAACCTTTTAATAATTCAAGGTTCATAGTCTTAAAACTTCATAACGTAAACTCTTTAAATTAAGTAACATATACTTTTATGCGTTGTGAATATGTTATACTCGTTTATAACGATCTTATTAAAGCAGCCACGATCTAGAAAATGTAATAAATTTTTGTCTTATCTTAGTTTCTATGCAGATGAAGAATTCTACTCATTTTAATACAATTGATTGTCGATACATTTTCTTTTATTAACGCTGCAATGACTTGTTCGATACTTATTCTCTTTCGTGCAGTAAATTAACAAAGTCAACTCGACTCCAAATACTTCCTAACGACTCTTACCAACATCCCCCATAAGACTTGATAAGAACTTAGGATAACTTAGACATAACTTTTACATAGAGTAAATCAACATACATACCTCTTAACTTCTAAGAGTAGAAGGAATCATGAAATAACACCACATGTATATTCCATACATAGAATCATGCCAAAATAAGGAAGAGGTTCACATACATCGCAACGATTATCGACAAGTAGCAAAATGCTCCAAAGTACTTCAACCTTGATAGCTATTCCATCATTTAAGTAGAATACGCTATACGTAGTACTTCAACCTATAATAACCATAACATGTCTATCAACTCCTAGATTTCATCGTAGAATATTTCTAAGTATAAGGACTCTTATTTTACGGAAAATCGGGCAACACTTCCTTTATTTCTACGTACTTTTCCACCTTTTTCAAGGCCCAAAAATCAATAACCAAACGCCACATTTAAGGCCCAACAATTCAGCAATACAAAGGGGATTACACGCCTAATAGGACATGTAAAATTCTGCCCCACAATCAATATAAAACTGTCCAATATTTCCAAGTCATATTCGGCTACCATTATCACAACAATTATCAATTTCCTTTCAATTCCTTTTTTCAATCCAAGTTGTTATTCCAACATGTTATATACATAATAACAATTACAACAACTATAATTCATTTCTTCCTTAACATGCGACGATTGTAACTATCGACCAAATTGATTACAACATAAATGGCTAACTTGTCCATTTTCGGTTTTAACATGTCGACATGATCCAAATCTTTTCAAACTTCATTCTATATACCACATGCTAATTTCTTAACTACTATAACATGTAATCTTCAATTACATTAAGAAGATGAATATTTTACCTCAATAAGCCCTAATAATGTCCAAGCGTAAAAGTCGATCCCTAGCAACTTTTAGCTCCTCTTCTTATGTTTCAATCCGCTCCAAGCATGTCACGACCCGTTCCGGGGCCTGTGACTGGTGCCTTACCCGGGCACCCAAGTAGTCATACATCAGAGTAATCAGCGGAATATAAAAACACAAGACATGAAACAATTGTAAATGAGAAACAGTTTCTGAGAAAAAGGGTGCCTTTCGGCATATATATATAAACAAAGTTTGGCAGTTACATCCCAACTGTACAATAGGACTACAGACCTCTAAGAGTTTATAACAACAATGGCGGAACAGGGCCCCGCCATACCCCTGAATGCAAATACCTACAACGACAGGGGACCATACCAAAATGCTAAGCCTCCGGAGAAACGGAGCTTTCCCAAATGCTGAAACGGTGATCCTAAGAACGGATCAACGGTAGGAGTACCTCACTGCGGCATGAGCGCAGGCAAGGAGGTCAAGATAACAGTACCAAGTATGTGAAACTGTAAAGTACTTTAAATGAAATCAAAGTATTTAAAACCATTTGCAAATACAATTAGTTCAATTTGCACAAAGTGCCATATCACAAACAAGAGCAATAATAGGTAAATCAGAATGTGTCTTTCCTAGGCCGCGAATGATCGGGCAAGGCGATCGCCCATAGTATCATTATGCATGCCTAACCTGGACTCCGCAGTCGCATAGTCGCACATGTAGACCCGCGTGAGGTATTCTCGACGGGGTAGCTAACCCCTAACCTCCTGGACTCCCGCACCGCATAGTCTCAATAGACCGCGTAGTCACATTGATCGCATGGCATCCCCGTGACGGGATAAAACACCCGAATGATCAACCTGGAACTCCGCGACTCGCATAGTCACGCAGACCGCATAGGCCGTATAGACCCGCATCAAGTGTGGCAAGCCCTCGGTATAACAAGTCAAGGGGGTATGTGATATAATAACATAACAACTTATCGTTAAACAACATAAGCACAACAAGGGAAACCCATTTACACAAACATCACCAGATACTAACACACGTAGCATCCTAACATGTTTACTTATCAAATCAACAAGAAAGTATTACAAGGCTATCACAAACCAACACAATCAAGTTATTCACACAAGGTACTTTCTGCTTTATGATAACAATTTCGGGTTTTTATCCCCAAAGTACTTCATATATTAACTCCTTTTAAAAAGGTCCGTTTCTTTCAAAAAGTCACACAATACCCGTAGTATAAAAATAGAGTGATTATCCTTTTAAGTAAACCAAAACACTTCCCTTTGTAAATCAAGTAACAACATTATTTTCCAAACGTTCAAGTTTGCCTAATTTCAAATGCTCAGTTTCTCATTTTCGAAAGGTTTCGTAGTTCATAGTTTTAATCACTTAATGATATAATTCTCCTTTAAAATAATTTGAGATACATATGCCTTATATGTGAGTAGGTTATTCTTGTTCATAATCAATCTTATTTAAGCAGCCATGATCTAGGAAATGTAATATCATTTTGTCTCATCTTAGCTTCTATGCAGATGGAGGTTTCTACTGGTTTTAATAATACTTTATTAGTCAATACATTTCCCTTAATTATAGCTGCTGTGGTTTGTTCGATACTTATTCTCATTTCCGAAATCAGTAAAACATTATTCCTTTTACAAACCAAGTACTCAGTACTCATAAATGAGGTTTCACACAAAAACTCATATTAATTACTTAAGTCAAGTCTCTTATCTTTTAAGATCAAGTCTCTTAACTTCTAAAATTAATAAACCATTCTTTTTATCTCTCTTAAGTCGTTATACCTAACTTCCCATAAAGCTAGTATAACTCTTTAAGCTTTTTGTTTAAAAACCAAATATTTCTCTTCTGTTAAAAATGATTCAGTATTCTTTTGAAATGCTTCAAGATTCTTATTATTCAGGCTTAAGTCAAAAGACATTGCCGTAATTATTATTCAGGCTTAAGTCAAAAGACATTGCCGTAATTATTATTCAGTTAACACACGTACGTCTACCGTACTATAAATATATTTTAAAATATCATGCTCAAGAGTATAGGAAGAATCACATACCTTCTCGGCGAAATCCACCTGCCAAGTCGAATATGTCGCGTGCAGATAATCAACCTATAATAGTCAGACACGTCTATCAACGTCTAGACTACTCAGAAATGATTCTAGCGAGAGGTTCTCTATTCTACGGAAAATTGGGCGACTTCCCTACCGGTAATTATACAAGTCTACTGTAAATACAGTTCTATCTTCTTTATTATTCTTCTGATGGGATTACAGTTCAAGTCTATTCTGTAATATCCTTCTATTACAGTTCAATTCTCTTATATGAATCTTATATTCATTTCTATACAACTACAGTATGTAATTTCCAATTACAATAGAAGGATAGAATTATTTATCTCGGTAAGCTAAAAATTATCCAAGTTTAATGTCGATCCTGAGCAACGTTTAGCTCCTACTCCGGGTGCTCCAACCCGCTCCAAACAACCCTTAGAAGTTCTACGAAACTTCTTCCTAATACTTCAACCAACTGTGAAGATTTTTCCAAAGGGTTTCGTTTTTGGCTAAAGGAAAGTATAGTAGTAATTTTCAGGGCTTTTCAGATAGAGGTACTTGGAAATACTACAAAGGTTTTGGGCTAGAGTATTTTGGCATTATAACAATACTTGGAGAAGTATTTCTCAACCAAGTGGGTGTTTCACGAGAACAACACTCGAGAGGGTGTGTTTCGCCAAGGCCTTCACAAGGGGAGGGGTTTCACTAGCACAACTAGGAAGGGGGAGAAGGGTGCTCTGCCAGAGCTCTCAAGAGGGAAGGGATTTCAAGACTTGAGAGTGATTTGTGGATGAAGAAAACCTTGAGTGGGGTATTTATAGGTCAAGCAATGGCCAACCAATGGCCAAGATGAAGCCAAGTGCAAGGCAAGTGTAGGGGGAGGATTTACCCAAGTGTCCTTATCCATCTACTACACAAAAATATCACAAATATCCTACCAACTCTTTGACTTCCAAATCGTCCAAAAGCCGCCCCACATCCACCAACTTGAGGGTGACAAGTGTCGCCCTCTCGTTGGTCCAAAATACTTCGTCTCTCGGAAAAATCCGCAAAAATTATAAATGACATAGCCGAAATTTTCCCTTCGCAAGTTTGGTAAAACGTTTTGCCGGAAAACGATTTTTTTCGTGTGGTGTGCACAAAATTTCGGTCCTAGCCTAACTTTAAGGCTTAAACTTTTATACGTACGCCCTCACGTACATACTCTGGAAATACGGGGTATAACATTCTTCCCTCCTTAGAAACATTCGTCCCGAATGTTCCTTCTACGTCTCAAAACAAACATGCGCCAGAATAGTCTTCACTGCTATATTTACGAAAACAATCATGCCACACCTGGCCACAATACAACATGCGCAAGTACTAACATCCAAGTCCACGAGGATTCACCTCTATCACAAAAACTCCCACCCAAGGGCTAAAAGATACTCCCTTCGCACCTTCACTTTACAAACGAAATGATCACTTCTATGTTCTTAACACATGCTCGCTTCTTCCCTTACTCGTCGTACACTTCTCGTACACTCGAACTCTTTCTCATAACCTACCACATTTCTGTTACTGCTTCATTTAAAAAAATCTCTGGGTCACTATCTCCAACTTGGTCATCATTAACCGGGATCACTCTGGATGGATCTCTGACACTTTCTCGAACATAACAACACGAAGATCGACGCCTTGCCTCCAGTTGACGGCAATGCCAACTATAGGAAACCTGGCCTATTCTTCACATGACCTGAAAAGGCCCAAAGTAACTCGGGCTAAGTTTCCTCTGTTTTCCAAAACTCGTCACACCCTTTCCGGGGTGGTACCTTCAAGAAGACCCACCATCAACCTGAACTCCAAGCGTCGCCGTACGACTTCTGTTGACTCTGAGCTGCCAATAGCCTCTCCTGGATAAGCTTCACCCTATCCACATCATGCCGAAACAAGTATGAACCAACTATCTGAACTTTGCCAACATCGAACCAATCGACCGACAACTTACACTTCCGCCCCTACAAGGCTTCGTAAGGCGATATCCGAATACAGAAATGGTAGTTATAAAAACACTCCCTCAACAGGAGGCAACAATCCTCACAGCTACCCCTAAAATCCAAACACTGGCCCGAGGGTGAATGCGCTACTGAGACTTACCTAAGTTCCTAACCCTGCCTGGTAAAACCTCCAGAAAAGAAACAACCATAAACTGGGCTCCACTGCCTGTCATAAGGTGAAAGTAGGCACCTCGTGCAGCCTTACAACCTTCCTGATGTAACATCTCGCATAACCCTCTGCCGAGTAAACGGTCCTGACTGAAAGACAAGATGGGCTGACCTCATCGGCCCGACTACTGGTCGAATGCACCCACGAACTCGTACGATGGTTAACTAAACTTGGGCCTAACACCCTCATGACCCTACCACAAAGCGGGACCACCACAAACTGACCCCACCACTACACAGGCCGCGGGTTGACCCGCGATTGGTCCTCAACCCGACCCGCTATCGCGCAAAAACTCTTGTTCCCCGATCCGGAACAATCTCACTAATCAAGTCACGAAAAACCCAGTGGTCTTCTTAGTTCAACTACCCGCTCTCATTTCATACCACTCAGGGATTTATCACACAAACATATCTCACGTGTACTATGCACTCTGATGAGGGTTAAACATAAAAATACATCTTTTACTCGAGATGACCTCGCCTCTAAGGTCTCTACGTAATACTCTAAGGCTCACACTCCCCCTATCCCCAATCTTACCCTTTTTCCTAACCAGGATTTCTAATCACAATTAACATAATGTTATCCGAAAATAATACTTAAGATATTCGCATCTAATCATACATACAAATCTCTAGAGGGTTAAGAATATACTTGTATCTCCTGCTTCACTCTCCTTTGTCGTTTTAATCAAACTTGCCCTGTTGGGCGCATAGCTGGGGAAAGTGATGAACTAGCCACGGATCCCGAAGGCTGAGTCTCCACATCCGCACCACCCTTGGTCGGACAATTCCTCGCAAAATGGCCCTGCTGGCCGCAAGCATAACAAGCTGTCGAAGTAGTACGACACTCCCCCGAATGATACCTACCACAACGGCTACAACGAGGTGGGGGTGGCCTCCTCTGGCTAACACCCCTTCCTCTCCGCACCACTGAATCCGCAACTGATCTGGTAGGCTGGGTCCTCCTTCTTGCACATTCTTTCGTCACATGGCCCTGACGGACGCAAGTAAAACAAGCACTAGTAAAAAGACGACATTCCCCGGAATGACGCCTGCCACACTGTGAACACTGAGGGAAAACTGAACCCGGCTGGCTAGAACCTACGTATAGCTGTGAACCAGAAGCCACGAGTTACGACCAACTCGCATACCCCGACGTCACGAACCTGTTGAGGAACACTCTGCACTGGCGGAGGCGCATATCTAATCTGCTGCTGAGGCGGTTCGCCTCGAACGTTACCAAGGACTCGCTGACCGCCTCTTCGCCGCTTGATTAACTCGCCGATCTCACGTTTCTCAACATGTTGCACATAAGCACGAACGCAGCCATGCTCATTCTCGATCAAGAGCTACTTCTTCACAACCTCTCTTAGATAGTCATCAAGACCCGTGATAAATCGGTACATAATATGTTCTCTCAGTTGCTATATCCATACCGTAACGAGTCGTCTCTTTGCAATCCATACTCACCGTTCCTCGTGAATGGGCAAGGCTCATACATCATGGCCGCGATGGGAACTGCTTCGCCGTGTTAAACTCTCTTGGGTGATGGCGTCGCAGAACTCCCGAATGAAGCACTCCTCGGGTGATGATTGGGCATGTGCCCTCGTAACCCTCAGATTTACTGCATCTCGCGGCTCCTTTGCCTTGCCATCGGGCGGGTTGCCTGCGCGGAGGCATAATCGTGAAGGAAAGGAATACGTTAGAGGGGTCCAACTTATAACACAGCTCTAAGGCACGATCTCAGAGTGAGAAGAATGGAAACCAATCCTAAATATCTTATAGCCTCCTGATTATTGGTGTGGTGCACAACACACCGATAATCAAGACTCTACTAGATACGGTCTGTAGACACTTTTCCGAGGATTAACTGCTCTGATACCACTTTTGTCACGACCCGTTCCGGGGCCTGTGACTGGTGCCTTACCCGGGCACCCAAGTAGTCATACATCAGAGTAATCAGCGGAATATAAAAACACAAGACATGAAACAATTGTAAATGAGACAATAAACCATTCTTTTTATCTCTCTTAAGTCGTTATACCTAACTTCCCATAAAGCTAGTATAACTCTTTAAGCTTTTTGTTTAAAAACCAAATATTTCTCTTCTGTTAAAAATGATTCAGTATTCTTTTGAAATGCTTCAAGATTCTTATTATTCAGGCTTAAGTCAAAAGACATTGCCGTAATTATTATTCAGGCTTAACACACGTACGTCTACCGTACTATAAATATATTTTAAAATATCATGCTCAAGAGTATAGGAAGAATCACATACCTTCTCGGCGAAATCCACCTGCCAAGTCAAATATGTCGCGTGCAGAGAATCAACCTATAATAGTCAGACACGTCTATCAACGTCTAGACTACTCTGTAAACAGTTCTAAGCAGAGGGTTCTCTATTCTACGGAAAATTGGGCAGCACTTCCCTACCCGGTAATTATACAAGTCTACTGTAAATACAGTCCTATCTTCTTTATTATTCTTCTGATGTGATTACAGTTCAAGTCTATTCTGTAATATCCTTCTATTACAGTTCAATTCTCTTCTATGAATCTTATATTCATTTCTATACAACTACAGTATGTAATTTCCAATTACAATAGAAGGATAGGATTATTTACCTCGGTAAGCCCAAAATTATCCAAGTTTAATGTCGATCCTGAGCAACGTTTAGCTCCTACTCCGGGTGCTCCAACCCGCTCCAAACAACCCTTAGAAGTTCTACGACACTTCTTCCTAATACTTCAACCAACTGTGAAGATTTTTCCAAAGGGTTTCGTTTTTGGCTAAAGGAAAGTATAGTAGTATTTTTCGGGCTTTTCGTATAGAGGGTACTTGGAAATACTACAAAGGTTTTGGGCTAGAGTATTTTGGCATTATAACAATACTTGGAGAAGTATTTCTCAACCAAGGGGGGGTGTTTCACGAGAACAACACTCAAGAGAGGGGGGTGTGTTTCGCCAAGGCCTTCACAAGGGGAGGGTTTGGCTAGCACAACTAGGAAGGGGGAGAAGGGTGCTCTCGGCTAGATCTCTCGAGGGGAAGGGATTTCAAGACTTGGAGAGTGATTTGTGGATGAAGAAAACCTTCAAGTTAGGGGGGTATTTATAGGTCAAGCAATGGCCAACCAATGGCCAAGATGAAGCCAAGTGCAAGGCAAGTGTAGGGGGAGGATTTACCCAAGTGTCCTTATCCATCTACTACACAAAAATATCACAAATATCCTACCAACTCTTTGACTTCCAAATCGTCCAAAAGCCTCCCCACATCCACCAACTTAAGGGTGACAAGTGTCGCCCTCTCGTTGGTCCAAAATACTTCGTCTCTCGGAAAAATCCGCAAAAATTATAAATGACATAGCCGGAATTTTCCCTTCGCAAGTTTGGTAAAACGTTTTGCCGGAAAACGATTCTTTTCGTGTGGTGTGCACAAAATTTCGGTCCTAGCCTAACTTTAAGGCTTAAACTTTTATACGTACGCCCTCACGTACATACACTGGAAATACGGGGTATAACAAAGCACTCCTTAGAAGCTCATGAAGAACTCCTCTTCAAGTTCCATCTTCAAAGTTGAAGAACACCTTAGGTTTTCGCCTTGCGACTAACGTGAAAACGTTGTTTTTCCGGGATCTTTCTATTGAGATATCCTTACAATACCCCTAGGAACCTTGGGTTAAAGTATTGTGAATTATGGACAACAATTGAAAAAATTTCTTGTTCCTTTTAGCTCAAACCCGAGAGCTCACATAAGAACAACAAGTTCTTGGCTAATTTTTTTCTAAGTGTAGAATGTCTTGCTACTAGTGTGATGATATACTACTTTCAATGGTCAAGATTAGAACACTTGTGTGGCCTAGATTCATTGGGGTTAAAATATCTAATGTCAAGTTGGCTAGTTGACTTAGTCAACA
Source organism: Przewalskia tangutica (assembly GCA_029844215.1). Taxonomy (NCBI): domain Eukaryota; kingdom Viridiplantae; phylum Streptophyta; class Magnoliopsida; order Solanales; family Solanaceae; genus Przewalskia; species Przewalskia tangutica. Next base: position 166,354 of record JAQGDG010000256.1, read on the forward strand.
ATGTCAAGCCTTGGCTTGTTCAAGTCTTGACCAATTTCCATGATCATTTCGTCCAAGCCTATGTAGGGGGGTGACACGTGTCGCCCTCCCATTCGTCCATACACTTCGTTTTCCGACATTTACATAATTCCGATAAATTTTTCGAGTCTCAATTTACAAACATTATTCTTTCCCGAGGTTCGAAATCATTTTCCGTAGGAAAAAGCAATCCTTCTTTCGTATCAAACTTAAAGTCGTATCTTCTCACGTACATTCCCTTAAACATATGTCGTGGAACTACGGGGTGTAATATTCTTCCCCCTTAGAAACATTCGTCCCCGAATGTTCTTTCAGAGTCCATTCTCATTAGATAGAGACATAGTCTCCTTTTACTACACCCTTCATACAAAATATGCCACCCTTGGCCATATAACAATACTTATACTAAAACGTCAACCTGAACTCCAAGCGTCGACGTCGGTTATCCGCATAAAGCTTCTGCTGACTCTGAGCTTTACTAAAAATCTCTCCTGGATAAGCTTCGCCTCATCCACAGCCCACTGAATCAAGTCTGGGCCAATTATCTGAACCTCGCCTACGTGGAACCAACCAATCGGCGATTCTACACTTTCTTTCATACAAGGCCTCATACAGGGCCATCTGAATACTGGAATGGTAACGGGTATTATACGCAACTTATCGAGAGGCAAAAGATCCTCCCTGATACCCCTGAAATCAATAACACAGGCCCGCAACCTATCCTCAAGGGTCTAGATAACATGTCCTGCCTGTCCGTCGGCCTGAGGGTGAAATGTAACACCGAGACTCACCTGTGTCCCCAATCCCTCCTGGAAAAACCTCCAGAAGCTAGCCGTAAACTGGGCTCACCGGGAAACTGGAATCGAACCAACCTCTCTCTATAGTCAACCTTGGCATACACGAAGCCAACTAGTCCATACTCATAATGACCTTAAAGTCTGTCGTATCCAGCTCTACTAGGTTCGCTGTGGTCCGACGATCGTATCATCAGGGCAAATCTCATATACCCGCTCAGCTACCACCCAAACACTCACGGGTGTAGTTACCTTGAAAGGTTCTTGTGGATTCAGACTCTATTCCTCTACACTTGGTTGCTCTCTTTCTTACTGGTCGTACTCTTTCCGTACCTCCAACTTATACTAGCATACGTACATAACCTCCATACTGATTTTGGCCTCCAATCTTTGGAGTTACAAAATTGAACAATATAAGACCATTTCCGGCCCTCACGACCTGGTTTCGGTGGAACGCATCCACGAACCCGTAAAACAATTAACTAGACTTGGGCCTTGCACCCTCGTGACCCTGTCACGTAGCGGGACTACTACCGACTGATCCCACTTCACTTCAGGCTATGGGGCGACCCGTAATAGGTCCTCAACCCGACCCACCGTCGCACTTAACTCTTACCCTTAGTCTGAAAACAATCCTATTGCCCGAGAAGGCCTTATATACCTAAGGTCTCGGCGGTTATCAATATTCTTAGGCTCACAATTTCCATGCTCCAAGCCTACCTTATCAGCCCCCCCGTAAATGGGTACAATAACTTCTCATAATACCATAACTATGTTGTCTTGATCATAACAACCATTACTTACTCCATACAGATCTTATCCGTACAATTCTCTTAAGCCTATCATGTAGCTTAATCTATTAACATGACATTCCATTAAGTTCCTTAACATGACTTCTTAAGGGTTCACTACCCTATCAGACAACTCATCATTTCCCAATTATCTCAAAATAAAACATAAGACCTTTGCGAGAATTCATTAACTGTTTCATACCTTCCCGGTATCTATTTAGTCCTTACCAATTCCTGGTAATCTAAAATCATTCTAGGCAACACGCGTCTGACCCTCATACATAACTCCGTATAGTTGTATGTCATAATACCAACTATACTACAATCATTACCAACCTGGATACGCAATCCACATAGTCCTTCCCGGTCATCACGCTTTCTTATAGCTGCTATCAATATAACTCGTTAGGGAGAGACGACCCTAACAACACAGCTCTATCGCACGATCTCAGAGTGAGAAGAATGGAAACCAATCCTAAATGTCCTGCAGCCTCCTGATTATAGATGTGGTGCACAACACACCGATAATCAAGACTCTACTAGACACGGTCTGTAGACACTTTCTGAGGACTAACTGCTCTGATACCACTTTTGTCACGACCGACCCCGGGCCCGCGACTGGTGCCCTACCTGGGCACCCTTACAGGTAAACATCAGAGATAATCAACGGAACATACATAAACTTAACAAGAAATAAATAACAGGTTAGCCGATAAGGCTACCTTCCCGGATACATATAACTATGTAAAACCAAAAGCAGTTACTTTTTTTTTTTTAAAAAGCGACCCACAAGATATGACTACAGACCTCTAAGAATTTTAATATAACAACTGTGATGGGACAGGGCCCCGCCATACCCCTGAATGTACATAAATCTATAACCTCAGGGAACTGTACCAAAATACAAAGCCTCCGAAATAATGGAGCTTCCCAACCAGCTGAACAGTGATCCTAAGAATGAGGATCAACAAGCTATGTACCTCAACCTGCGGCATGAACGCAGCCCCCCGAAGGAGGTCAGTACGAAATATGTACCAAGTATGTAAAACTGAAAGTACTGTAATGAAATCATAATAGTCTAAAATAAAGCTGAAGACATGTATGATAACCAAAATAACAGTACACTGTGCTTTGCCGAAGAGAAAGTAATGAAAGTCAGTTTTACCTTTTAAAGACTATTTCAACACATGAACAATAGTCACACCAGGGCTATGGACACAAGCCCTAAAAAATCATCGCACAGTCTAGTAAGGGTATCAAGCCCACAAATATCAAAGCGTGCCTGTGGAATCCCCCATCACTGTCGACAGCCGTAAGTGTAAAATATAACCATGTGACGCGCCCGTGACATCCTACCTCACTGTCGGCGTACACATATGCAATACATATATATATCTCCTGCCCGTGGAATCCCCATCATGACACCGTAAGTGTAAAATATAACCATGTGACGCGCCCGTGGCATCCTACCTCACTGTCGGCGTACACATATGCAATATATATATATATCTCATGCCCGTGGAATCCCTCATCTCGGGTACATGACTTCATGGAGAGCTAATCCATGGGGTAATAATCGTATATAACATCCCCGTGGAATCCCTCATCTCGGGTACATGTCTTCATGGGGAGCTAGTCCATGGAGTAATAGTACATAACATGGTCGCATGCCCCGAAATCCCTCATCATATAAACATGACCATGGGGTAATAATAGCATCCGGGAATTTAACCCGCATCCTAGTCGCATGTCCCGGAATCCCTCATCGTATAAGCATGTCCAAGGATCAATCATAATGGAAGCATACCCGTGGAATCCTCCGTCACTGCCGGTACGTCCAAGTAAATTTACAACAAGACGGCCGGCCCTCCAACTGAGAGTCACGACAGCGTAAAAATATAATACTTGCACTCAAAGGCCATCACAAGCAAGCATAAGCAAATTCATAAAATCTTTAGACTTTCATTTTATCAACTCAAGGCACTTCCACATCACATAAAAATTCGGGAATTTAACCCAAAGTACTACGTACTTCCATTTTTTTCAAAAGACTCATTTTATATAAAACCCAAGACACTAACACCCGTAGTATCAAGGCATGTCTATTTTTCAAATTAAGTTACTAAAACTTTAGAAATTCATTTCAAGACTTTGAAACCAAGTAACTTCCAATTTCACAACCTAGGCAACTCATGCCTATCAATCAAAAATAGAAAACTCTCTTAACCTTCCATAAAGCCGTTATAACTAACTTCCCATAAAGTCGTTATAACTCTTTATGTTTAGACAATTTCATTCTTTTTATAACCAAGAGACTTATACTTTCAAATCAAGTTGCATAACTTTCAAAATACTTCAAGTCTCTTATCTTTAGAAATCAAGTTCCTTAACTTTAGAAATCAAGTCCATTATATTTTAGAATATCAAGAAATCAATACTTTCCAAATCAAGTATTCTATACTTTTAAATCAAGTCATTCCTTTCTTTAAGAATCAAGTCCCATAACTTGAAAAATAAAGTCTCTTAACCTTTTAAGAATTCAATGTTTATAGTCTTAAAACTTCATAACGTAAACTCTTTAAATTAAGTAACATATACTTTTATGCGTTGTGAATAGGTTATACTCGTTTATAACGATCTTATTAAAGCAGCCATGATCTAGAAAATGTAATAAAATTTTGTCTTATCTTAGTTTCTATGCAGATGGAGAATTCTACTCATTTTAATACAATTGATTGTCGATACATTTTCTTTTATTAACGCTGCAATGGCTTGTTCGATACTTATTCTCATTCGTGTAGTAAATTAACAAAGTCAACTTGACTCCAAATACTTCCTAACGACTCTTACCAACATCCCCCATAAGACTTAGTAAGAACTTAGGATAACTTAGACATAACTTTTACATAGAGTAAATCAACATACATACCTCTTAACTTCTAAGAGTAGAAGGAATCATGAAATAACACCACATGTATATTCCATACATAGAATCATGCCAAAAGAAGGAAGAAGTTCACATACCTCGCGACGATTATCGACAATTAGCAAAATGCTCCAAAGTACTTCAACCTTGATAGCTATTCCATCCTTTAAGTAGAATACACTATACGTAGTACTTCAACATATAATAACCATAACATGTCTATCAACTCCTAGCTTTCATCGTAGAATATTTCTAAGTATAAGGACTCTTATTCTACGGAAAATCGGGCAGCACTTCCTTTTTTTCTACGTACTTTTCCACCTTTTTCAAGGCCCGAAAATCAATAACCAAATGCCACATTTAAGGCCCAACAATTCAGCAATACAAAGGGGATTACACGCCTAATAGGACGTGTAAAATTCTGCCCCACAATCAATATAAAAGCATCGATATTTCCAAGCCATATTCGGCTACCATTGTCACAACAATTATCATTTTCCTTTTAATTCCTTTTTCAATCCAAGTTGTTATTCCAACATGTTATATACATAATAACAATTACAACAACTATAATTCATTTCTTCCTTAACATGCGACGATTGTAACTATCGACCAAATTGATTACAACATAAATGGCTAACTTGTCCATTTTCGGTTTTAACATGTCGACATGATCCAAATCTTTTCAAACTTCATTCTATATACCACATGCTCATTTCTTAAGTACTATAACATGTAATCTTCAATTACATTAAGAAGATGAAGATTTTACCTCAATAAGCCCTAATAATGTTCAAGCGTAAAAGTCGATCCCTAACAACTTTTAGCTCCTCTTGTTATGTTCCAATCCGCTCCAAGCACTCCTTAGAAGCTCATGAAGAACTCCTCTTCAAGTTCCATTTTCAAAGTTGAAGAACACCTTAGGTTTTCGCCTTGCGACTAACGTGAAAACGTTGTTTTTCCGGGATCTTTCTATTGAGATATCCTTACAATAACCCTAGGAACCTTGGGTTAAAGTATTGTGAATTATGAACAACAATTGAAAAAATTTCTTGTTCCTTTTAGCTCAAACCCGAGAGCTCACATAAGAACAACAAGTTCTTGGCTAATTTTTTTCCAAGTGTAGAATGTCTTGCTACTAGTGTGATGATATACTACTTTCAATGGTCAAGATTAGAACGCTTGTGTGGCCTAGATTAATTAGGGTTAAAAGATCTAATGTCAAGTTGGCTAGTTGACTTAGTCAACAATGTCAAGCCTTGGCTTGTTCAAGACTTGACCAATTTCCATGACCATTTCGTCCAAGCCTATGTAGGGGGGGGGGGGTGACACGTGTCACTCTCCCATTCGTCCATACACTTCGTTTCCCGACATTTCCATAATTCCGATAAATTTTTCGAGTCTCAATTTACAAACATTATTCTTTCCCGAGGTTCGAAATCATTTTTCGTAGGAAAAAGCAATCCTTCTTTCGTATCAAACTTAAAGTCGTATCTTCTCACGTACATTCCCTTAAACACATGTCCTGGAACTACGGGGTGTAACAGAGGTCCTTTGACTTGAGGTCAATACACACCTGGTTTGTAGAGTAATGTACTTTGATCCTGTCCTAAGCTTAAATTCCTTATAAGATAAGACATGACTTGTTGTCACGACCCGAACCCCGGGCCCGTGACTGGTGCCCTACCTGGGGCACCCTTCTATTCATACATCATAAGTAAAACGCGGAAGATAAATATCACTCATTTTTTTAAACAAAGGCAAAGCCGATAAGACTGCCACCATACATACATACATAAAGGGACTTACATCTTTTCAAAGTACCACCCACATACATGACTCTTTGTTATACCCGTATTTCGGGTATGTGCGTGGGGCGTGCGTGAAAATTTGAAACTTTTGATTTGGCTTGGCGAATTAAACTTTGTTCCTGACACCGGTTTGAGTCGTTTTTCGAAGCGTTTTCCACGACTTTCGTAGGAAAATTCCGGCTATGACATTTCTAATTTTTGCGGATTTTTAGAGGCGAAACATTTTGGACCAACAAGATGGCGACACTTGTCACCCTCTCATTGGAACACCTTGGACGACATTATGGACGATTTGGGCTTAAGGGAGTAGGTAGGATATTTTGTGTTGGTTGGTGTGGTAGATGGATAAGGTGTACTTGGGTGAATCTTGGCCTTACACTTGTGTAGCACTTGGCTCAATCTGGGCCATTGGTTGGCCTTCACTTGGCCTATAAATACCCATCCCTTTGAAGACTTATTCATCCGTTCCTAAATGTTCCTAAGTGTTAAATCTTCTCCTCCCCTTTGTGTTGAGTTCGGCCAAGAGGCCTCCCTCTCCTGAGGCCTTGGCCAGAGGTATACCCCCTCAGTAGTGTGGCCGTGGGGTACCCACAGCCTAGTTGCTTTCGTATAATACCCTCTCTTGGTAGAAATACTCTCAAAGTATTGTTATAATGCCCAATTACCTTAGCCTTATACCTTGTAGTATTCTAAGGTTATACCTATCTGAAAAGCCCGGATATACTATTATACTTCCCGTCGAGTCACCAAATCGAAACCACAAGGAAAATCTCCATGGTTTGTTGGAGTAGTATGTAGAAGTTGGTTAGAACTTCTAAGGGTAGTTTGGAGCGGGTTGGAGCGCACGGAGTTGGAGCTAAACGATTGCCCAGGATCGACTTTTTACTTGGATAATTATGGGCTTATCGAGGTAAATATCTTGTCCCCCTATTGTAATTGGAAATTACATGTTGTTAGATTATATAGTTGAAGTATGCTATATATAGTACTGAACATAGTTATCGGCAATGTCTTGCGACTTAAGCCTGAATAAAACTTACGGCAATGTCTTGCGACTTAAGCCTGAATTTAAAGAAGAATACTGAACTGTAATTACATAGGGCTGTATTACAGTAGACTTGTGTAGTAGTACCGGGGAGTAGAATTGTACCCGTTAGGGTTAGATGTATAACCCCCTCACGGTTGGCTTGGTAGCGGCCTCGATAGAGGAGGAGATTTCTGTTGTTGCGGGAAGTCTTTGCGAATTTTTACGTAGAATATTCTACGATTAGACCTAAATGTTAATAAGCGCCTTGTGGCCTTATAGGTTGAAGTACTACGTGTGGCGCGATCTACTTGGCTTAGGAGTAGCCGGCGTTTGGAAGTACTTGGGCGTTTTGCTATTAGTCGATACTCATCGCGAGGTATGTGAACCTCTTCCTATCTCTTCTAGCATGATATGTGAACTATGTAGTACGGTGAGCGTACATGTGCTAAATGTATTTGATTGGTTTAAAACATAAAGTGTTATAACGGCTTTATGGGAAGTCGGTTATAAACAGCTTTATGTTGGTAAGAAAATACTTGTGGTTTTTAAAAGGTAACTGATTTGAACTATAACTGGCTTGTTATGTGTTAATAGAGAACTTGAAGTAATACTTGGTTTTTGAAAACTTAAGAGTTATACTAGCTTTATGGGAAGTTAGGTATAACGGCTTAAGAATGTTTTCTTGATTTGGAAATCGAATGTGTATCGACAAACCAACTGCGGCGGTAATGAAAGGAAAATGTTTTGAATAATTAAGTATTATTAAAACCAGTAGAAACTTCCATCTGCATAGAAGCTAAGATGAGACAAAATGATATTTCCTAGATCATGGCTGCTGTAATAAGATTGTTATAAACAAGAATATCCTTCTCACATATAAGGCTTATGTTTTCTCAGATAGTTTAAAGAGAATTATATTCTTAAATGAATAAGACTATGAACTACAAAACCTTCTAAGATAAGAAAGCGTGAACATTGGAAATTAGGCAAACTTGAACATTGGAAATTAGGCAAACTTGAACATTGGAAAAGAATGTTACTACTTGATATTACAAAGAGAAGTAATTGATTTACTTTAAAAAGATAGTCACTCTATTTTTATACTACGGGTATTGTGTGACATTGTGAAAGTAACGATCTTTTAAAGAGTTAATGTATGAAGTACTTTGGGGATAAAACCCCGAACTTGTGGGCATATAATAGAAAGTACCTTGTGTGTATAACTTGATTGTGTTGGTTTGTGATAGCCTTGTAATACTTTCTTGTTGATTGATAAGTAAACATGCTAGGATGCTACGTGTGTTAGTATCTTGTGATGTTTGTGTAAAGGGGTTTTCCTTTGTTGTGCTTATGTTGTTTAACGATAAGGTTATGTTAGTATTTTACATCACTCATCTCTTGAGATGATTAGGGGATTGGCGCCTCCGATGCGGGGTAGACTCGAGCGGTCGATGGACCTATGATTCGAGAATACCTCATGCAGTCCTGGGGCTATGCGAGCTACGAGAGTTCGAGTTAGTGTCGTCCTTTATGGGCATGCGGTCCATGTGGCCATGCGGACTGCGAAGTCCAGGACGATGCCGGGGAGTAGCTACCCTCGATGCGGGGAATACCTCATGCGGGCCGATGAGATTGGCCTATGCGGAGCTGCGGGAAGTTCGGACTAGACGCGCATTAGATCTGCGGGCAAGTGGCGGCTTTGATCATGTAATGATGCAGAGCAGATCTTATAATCTGATTCATGACCTTGTTGGTGCGTAGGTGTTAGTAGTCGGCTATGCCTTCGTACTTACCGTATGGTGTTATTATGGCACGAGTGGGACTGGTGTTCATGTGTGTTCCTTGGTGCTTTTATATCATAAAGCTATGGCGGTGAGGAAGGTATTCCACGGGCATGATTGATGTTGTGGGCGTGAGACCCATTGTTATGTTTGAGTGATGACTTTGAGGCGTGAGTCACGACTTGATATATTTGCTTGTTTATTGTGAGCGTAGTTTTGTTATCATACATGTCTCTGCTTTATATAGACTACTATGATTCCATTTACTGATATTTTGATTCACATACTCACTTTTTGTTAGACCTCCTTGGGGCTGCGTTCATGCCGCAGTTGAGGTACACCGATCGTTGATCCTAGCTCTCGAGTCCGCTTTGAGCGTTGAAGCTCCGTTTCTCGGAGGCTTATCGGTGGTATAGTCCCTGTCGTAGTAAGTGTTTACATTCGGGGTTTGGCGGAATACCGTCCGCCATGGTTGTCATATCATTCGTAGAGTGCATGTAAATGCTGTGCGGGCGGGGTTTGTAAAAAGGATTAAAGCGTTACATGTTGAAAAAGTTGTCATTTATATATATCTTTGAAAGACAAGTTTTCTCGAGTTATTGTTTCATATTTCATAATATGTCTTGTATCATTTATGTTCGATTACTCGATGTTTTATCACTAGGTGCCGGGTAAGGCACGATCACGGGCGAGAATCGGGTCGTGACAAAAGTGGTATCGAGCGATTAATCCTCGGAAAGTGTCTACGACCGTATCGATGAAGTCTTGATTATCGGTGTGTTGTGCACCACGCAATAATCGAGGAGGCTATAGGATATTTTAGGATTGGTTTCTATTCTTCTCACTCGAGATCGTGCCTTAGAGGCTGTTGTAAGTTGGACCTCTAACGTATTTCTTTCCCTTACCGTTATGCCTCGCGTAGGGCAACCCGGGCCGGGAGGCAAAGCGGCCGAGGCTGCGAGTAAATCTGAAGGTTACGTGAGCACAGCCCAATCATCACCGGGTGGTGCTTCATTCGGGAGTTTTTGCGGCGTCACTAGCCCAGAGTTTAGTCTGGCGGCGATTCCCTCTGCAGCCATGACATTTGAACCTTGATTCCACGGCCAGGAGCAGAGAATTTAGATTGCGAGGCGACCACATTACTAGCTATAGATTTGGCTACGAGAGTATACCGATGTCTGCGAGTCTTGAGGACTATCTAAAGAGGTTGTGCAAGTAATTCTTGATTGGGCTTGAGCATGGCACGTATGCGGGCTTATCGCGCAGGCCGAAGCGTAGATCGACGGGTTAACGAAGGGCGAGCGGAGAGGGCGAGCGGCAAGGTCCTTTGGTAACTTTCGAGGCAAGTCGCCTCGCGGCCATTTGATATGCACCTCCGCCGGTCTGAGTGGTCTTCACGGATATCGGGGCGTTCGGAGTATGCAGGAGTTGAGTCGAACTCGGGGCTTGGTTCACGGTGTGTGAGCGTCATCCGGAATGTCGTCTTTTAGTTAGTACTTGTTGTACTGCGGCCGTCGAGGGCCATGTGTCGAAGAGTGTCCTTGTAGGAGGACTTAGCCTTGAGTTGGTGGGTAGTTCGTCATCTTCCTTGCTATGCGCCTACGGGCGAGTTTGATTTGAGCGACTAAGGGAGTGAAGCGATGAATATAGATATATCTTTAACCTCTAGAGATCGGTATGTGTGATAAGGTGAGTATACCTTAAGTGCTATGTTACGATAACGATGTGTTAGTCATGATTAGATCATGGTTGTTTAACCGAGTAAGATTTTGGGGATAGAGAAGGTGTGAGCCTTAGAGCTTTTTACGTAGAGACCTTAGAGGTGAGGCCGTCTCGAGAAAGGTGTAGTGTTATGTTTGACCCTTATCGGAAGTGCATAGTGCACGTGAGTTATGTTTGGGATAGGTCCTAGTAGTGTGGAATGAAAGGGGTAGTTGAGCTAAGAAGACCGCTAGGTTTTCAAAGCGTGATTTGTGAGATTGTTTCAATCGGGAGCTAGTATTGTGCGCGTTGCGGGTCGGGTTGAGGCCACGTTGGGTCAACCCGCGGTAGGTTTGGTGGTGGGGTCGTTGTGGTGGTCCGCCTTGTGTTAGGGTTGTGAGGTGTTAGGCCCAAGTTTAGTTAACCAGTCTGAGTTCGTGGATCGTTCGACCGGATGGTCGGTCGATGGGGCAGCCCATCGTGTTCTTGATCGGGACCGTTTACTCGGGTGTTGAGTTATCGAAAGGTTGTAAGGCTGCAGGGGTGCCTACCTTCACCTTATGATGACAGTGGAGCCAGGTAGAAATTTGTTGTTGTTCTGGAAGTTTTGCCAAGCATGTGTTAAGAACTCAGTGAGTCTCAGAATCGCATTCGCCCTCGGGCCAGTGTTTGGATTTCAGGGATAGTTGTGGGGATTGTTGTCTCCTGTGGAGGTAGTGTTTAAGCTACCATTTCAGTGTTCGGATGTCGCCTTTTGAAGTCTTGTAGGGGCGGAAGTGTAAGTTCTTGGCCGATTGGTTCGATGTTGGCAAGGTTGAATAGTTAGTTGAGCTTGTTCCGGTATTGTGGTTAGGGTGTGACGAGTTTTGGTATAACAAAGGAACTTAGCCCGTGTTACTTTGGGCCCTTTTGAGTTCATGTGAAGGATAGGCGGGTTGCCTATATGTTAGCTTTTGCCGTCCGACTTAGGAAGCGATGCGTCCGATCTTTTCGTATTATTATGTTCGAAAGTATCGGAGATCCATCAGTGTTCCCGATTAATGATGACCACGTTAGGGATAGTAACCCGAGTTTTGAAGCGGCCGTGTCGAATGTGGTAAGAGTTCGAGTGTACGACATCCTCGTGGATCGCATGCAGCCGGTACTATTTGTTAGTCGTCGGAGCAAGGCTCGCGACAAAGTGACAAAAGTGGTACCATTTGTTGGAGTCGCTGAGAAGGTTAATGCCTCAGCAAAGTGACAAAGTGGTATCTACGACGAGTAAAGAGAGAAGCGAGCATGTATGGCGAGCATAGGTGTGATCATTTCTTTTGTAAAGAGAAGGTGCGAAGGAAGTATATTTTAGACCGGTGAGAAGTGTTTTGTGGTGATGATTAGAGGTGTTTTCGTGGACTTTGATGTAAGCATTTTGCGCGGATGGTTACGTGGCGGTATGGCGGGATTGTTCTCGTAAGTATAGTAGAAGACTATCTTTGGCGCGTGTTTGTTTTGAGACTTAGAAGGAACATTCGGGGCGAGTGTTTCTAAGGAGAGAATGTTATACCCGTATTTCCAGTATATGCGTGGGGCGTGCGTGAAAATTTGAAACTTTTGATTTGGCTTGGCGAATTAAACTTTGTTCACAACACCGGTTTGAGTCGTTTTTTCGGCGAAGCGTTTTCCACGGCTTTCGTAGGAAAATTCCGGCTATGACATTTCTAATTTTTGCGGATTTTTAGAGACGAAACATTTTGGACCAACAAGAGGCGACACTTGTCACCTCTCATTGGAACACCTGGACGGCATTATGGACGATTTGGGCTTAAGGGAGTAGGTAGGATATTTTGTGTTGGTTGGTGTGGTAGATGGATAAGGTGTACTTGGGTGAATCTTGGCCTTACACTTGTGTAGCACTTGCTCGATCTTGGTTGGTTGGCCTTCACTTGGCCTATAAATACCCATCCCTGAAGACTTATTCATCCATTCCTAAATGTTCCTAAGTGTTAAATCTTCTCCCTCCCTTTGTGTTGAGTTCGCCAAGAGGCCTCCTCTCCAGAGGCCTTGGCCGAGGGTATACCACTCTAGTAGTGTGGCAGTGGGGTACCCACTAGCCTAGTTGCTTTCGTATAATACCCCTCTCTTGGTAGAAATACTCTCAAAAGTATTGTTATAATGCCCAAATTACCTTAGCCTTATACCTTGTAGTATTCTAAGGTTATACCTATCTGAAAAGCCCGGATATACTATTATACTTCCCGTCGGTCACCAAATCGAAACCCTAAGGAAAATCTCCATGGTTTGTTGGAGTAGTATGTAGAAGTTGGTTAGAACTTCTAAGGGTAGTTTGGAGGCGGGTTGGAGCGCTGGAGTTGGAGCTAAACGATTGCCAGGATCGACTTTATACTTGGATAATTATGGGCTTATCGAGGTAAATATCTTGTCAACCTATTGTAATTGGAAATTACATGTTGTTAGATTATATAGTTGAAGAATGCTATAGATAGTACTCAACATAGTTATCTGCAATGTCTAGCTACTTAAGCTGAATAAAACTTACGGCAATGTCTTTGCGACTTAAGCTGAATTTAAAGAAGAATCTTAGTAATTACATAGGGTTGTATTACGGTAGACTTGTGTAGTAGTAGTGGAGTAGAATTGTGCAGTTAGGGTTAGATGTATAACCCCCGGTTGGCTTGGTGGCCAGGCCTCGATAGAGGAGATTTACTGTTGCGGGAGGAGGTCTGCCGAATTTTATGTAGAATATTCTACGATTAGACCTAAATGTTAATAAGCGCCTTGTGGCCTTATAGGTTGAAGTACTACGTGTGGCGCGATCTACTTGGCTTAAGGAGTAGCCGACGTTTGGAAGTACTTGGAGCGTTTTGCTATTAGTCGATACTCATCGCGAGGTATGTGAACCTCTTCCTATCTCTTCTAGCATGATATGTGTGAACTATGTATGCGGTGAGCGTCATGTGCTAAATGTATTTGATTGGTTTAAAACATAAAGTGTTATAACGGCTTTATGGGAAGTCGATTATAATGACTTTATGTTGGTAAGAAAATACTTGTGGTTTTAAAAGGTAATCGATTTGAACTATAAGCGGCTTGTTATGTGTTAATAGAGAACTTGAAGTAATACTTGGTTTTGAAAACTTAAGAGTTATACTAGCTTTATGGGAAGTTAGGTATAACGGCTTAAGAATGTTTCTTGATTTGGAAATCGAATGTGTATCGACAAACCAACTGCGGCGTTAATAAAAGGAAAATGTTTTGAATAATTAAGTATTATTAAAACCGGTAGAAACTTCCATCTGCATAGAAGCTAAGATGAGACAAAATGATATTTCCTAGATCATGGTCATTGTAATAAGATTGTTATAAACAAGAATATCCTTCTCACATATAAGGCTTATGTTTCTCGGATAGTTTAAAGAGAATTATATTCTTAAATGAATAAGACTATGAACTACAAAACCTTATAAGATAAGAAAAGTGAACATTGGAAATTATGAAAACTTGAACATTGCAAATTAGTCAAACTAGAACATTGGAAAATAATGTTACTACTTGATATTACAAAGAGAAGTAATTGATTTACTTTAAAAGATAGTCACTCTATTTTTATACTACGGGTATTGTGTGACATTGTGAAAGTAACGTATCTTTTAAAGAGTTAATGTATGAAGTACTTTGGGGATAAAACCCCGAACTTGTGGGCATATAATAGAAAGTACCTTGTGTGTATAACTTGATTGTGTTGGTTTGTGATAGCCTTGTAATACTTTCTTGTTGATTGATAAGTAAACATGCTAGGATGCTACGTGTGTTAGTATCTTGTGATGTTTGTGTAAAGGGGTTTTCCTTTGTTGTGCTTATGTTGTTTAACGATAATTTGTTATGTTAGTATTTTACATCACTCATCTCTTGAGATGATTCCGGGTTAAGCGCCTCCGATGCGGGGTAGACTTCAGCGGTCGATGGACCTATGATTGAGAATACCTCATGCAGTCCCGGGGCTATCTGCGGAGCTACGAGTTCGTGTTAGTGTCGTCCTTTATGGGCATGCGGTCCATGTGGCCATGCGGTGCGAAGTCGGGGCGATCGGGGAGTAGCTACCCTCGATGCGGGAATACCTCATGCGGGCGATGAGATTGGCCTATGCGAGTGCGGGAAGTTCCAGGACTAGACGCGCATTAGATACTGCGGGCAAGTGGCGCCTTTGATCATGTAATGATGCAGGCGGATCTTATAATCTGATTCATGACCTTGTTGGTGCATAGGTGTTAGTAGTCGGCTATGCCGCCGTACTTACCGTATGGTGTTATTATGGCAGTGGGACACCGTGTTCATGTGTGTTCCTTGGTGCTTTTATATCATAAAGCTGCCGCGGTGAGGAAGGTATTCCACGGGCATGATTGATGTTGTGGCGTGAGACCCATTGTTATGTTTGAGTGATGACTTTGAGGCGTGAGTCCACGACTTGATATATGCTTGTTTATTGTGATCGTAGTTTTGTTATCATACATGTCTCTGCTTTATATAGACTACTATGATTCCATTTACGATATTTTCAGTTTCACATACTGCACTGTTATCTTGACCTCCTTCGGCTGCGTTAAATGCAGATTGAGGTACACGATCGTTGATCCTAGCTCTCGAGTCCACGATTTTGGCGTTGGGAAGCTCCGTTTCTCCGAGGCTTATCGGTGGTATAGTCCTGTCGTAGTAAGTGTTTACATTCGGGGGTTTGGCGGGGCCCTGTCCGCCATGGTTTGTCATATCATTCGTAGAGTGCAGCGTAATCTTATTGCGGGCAGGGTTTGTAAAAAGGATTAAACTGTTCATGTTGAAAAAGTTGTCATTTATATATATGCCGAAAGGCAAGTTTTTCTCAGATTATTGTTTCATATTTCATAATATGTCTTGTATCGTTTTATGTTCCGCTGATTACTCTGATGTTTTATCACTAGGGTGCCCGGGGTAAGGCACCAGTCACGGGCCCGGAATCGGGTCGTGACAACTACATACCTCTAAGAATTTTTGACATAACCACTGTTACGGGACAGGGCCCCGCCATACCCCTGAATATACATAATCTACATCAACAGGGATCCGTACCAAAAGATAAGCTTTCGGAGTAAATAGAGCTTCTTCCCAAAAACTGAACAGAGATCCTAAGAACGAGGATCATCAACCTGTGTACCTAACACCTGCGGGCATGAACGCAACCCCCAAAGTCGGTCAAGCAACAGTGCAGTATGGAGCAGGAATAAGATGCGATAACCAAATCATAACTGTATAAAAGAATGACAGGAGCAAGTATAAAAATGAAATACCATATCCTACCGTGCCATTTTAACTCATGAAATCAATCGTTTACATTAACCGTTCTTTTCCTTCTTTCAATAAGAATTAACATCATATTCTTACATACATACTTAAGAATTTGATAAAGTTTTTCCACATAACTTACATATCTTACATAACATAATCCGGCCCTTTATGGAGGGACTTCTCATTTTGGAGCTTGCTTTGATTATCCATACGTGATAACGTAACCCGGCCCATTTGCGGGACACGGTGTACTGATGAATCATGTGACATAACCCGACCCACCTGTGGGGCTCGGTGTACTGTGAAATCTGTAGCATAACCCGGACCGCCTGTGGGGCTCGGTGTACTGTGGAATTATGTAGCATAACCCGGCCCGCCTGTGGGGCTCGGTGTACTGTGGAATCATGTAGCATAACCCGGCCCGCCTGTGGGGCTCGGTGTAAGATGACGTAACCCGACCTATGTGTAGGCTCGGTGCATATGGCGTAACCCGGCCTATGTGTAGGCTCGGTGTATCTCATAACATAACCCGACCTATTTGTAGGCTCGGTGTGTCTCATAACATAACCCGTCCTATTTGTAGGCTCTGTGTATCTCATAACATAACCCGTCCTATTTGTAGGCTCGGTGTGATTTTCCTTACATAACATTTTAAACCACCTTTTCACTTCTTCTTAAGTCGTTAGCTATTATAACAACCTTTCATTTTAGAGAACTTAAGACACTTTTATTTCTTATCACATTGGGGAAACTAAACCCAAAAGTATTACGTACATACATACTTAAAAGGAATCATAAAACTCCTTCTCTTTTAAATCAATAAACTTCTTCTTTTGAAAACTCAAGTTACATTCTCTTTTGAAATCAAGCCTCTTAACTTTTGAAATAAATCATGGAAATCATACTTTTTAAATCAAGTCATTCCTTTCTTTAAGAATCAAGTCCCATAACTTGAAAAGTAAAGTCTCATAACCTTTTAAGAAATCAAGGTTCATAGTCTTAAAACTTCATAACATAAACTCTTTTAAATTAAGTAACATATACTTTTATGAGCTGTGAATATGTTATACTCGTTTATAACGATCTTATTAAGGCAACCATGATCTAGAAAATATAATACAATTTTGTCTTGTCTTAGTTTCTATGCAGATGGAGAATTCTACTTATTTTAATATAATAGATTGTCGATACATTTTTATTAACGCTACAATGGCTTGTTCAATACCTATTCTCATTAGTGCAGTAAATTAGCAAGGTCACCTCGACTCCACATACTTCCTAACGACTCTTACCAACATCCCCCATAAGACTTGGTAAGAACTTAGGATAACTTAGACATACCTTTTACATAGAGTAAATCAACATACGTACCTCTTAACTTTTAAGAGTAGAGGAATCATGAAATAACACCACATGTATATTTCATACATAGAATCATGCCAAAAGAAGGAAGAGGTTCACATACCTCGCGACGACTAGCGACAAGGTGCAAAATGCTCCAAAGTACTTCAACCTTGATAGCTATTCCACCCTTCAAGTAGAATACGCTATACGCAGTACTTTAACCTATAATAACCATCATACGTCCATCAATTCCTAGCCTTTTTAAGGTAGAATAATACTAAGTGTAAAGTCTCTTATTCTACGGAAAATTGGGCAACATTTCCTTTGTTTCTACGTACTTTTCCACATTTTTAAGTCCCGAAATCAATCACCAACATGCCACATTTAAGGCGCAACAAACCAACAATTCAAAGGGGATTACACGCCTTAACAGGACTTGTAAAATTCTGCCCCACAATTAAAGTAAAACTGTCCAATATTCTTGGCGATTTTCGGCAATCACAAGGATAACACCACATCTATTCTTTTCCAATTCATTTTCAATCCAAGTTGTTATTCTAACATGTTATATAGTCGCAATCAATTAAAACAACTATAATCCCCTTTCTTATCTAACATGCGACGATTATAACTATCGACCAAATTGATTTCCAATTTTAATGGCTCACATGCCAATCTCGGATTTAAGCTTCCAAATTCCATAACCTTTATCAATCTTCATTCTAAATATCACATGCTCATCTATCAACTATTACAACATGAAATCTTGAATTACAATAGCAAGACGGAGATTATTACCTCTATAAGCCCAAATACAATCCAAAACCTAAAGTCGATCCTTAGCAACTTTAGCTCATCTTCTTGACGTTTCAATCCACTCCAAACAATCCTTAGAAGTTCATAAACAACTTCTCTTCAAATTCCAACTTCAAAGTTGAAGAACACCTTAGGTTTCATGTTGCGACTAACGTAAAAACGTAGTTTTTCTGGGATCTTTGTATTGAGATATCATTAAAATACCTCTAGGAATCTTGGGTTTAAGTATTGTGAATTATGAACAACAAACGAATTTTTTTTGTGAGGGAAATGTGCTAATGCCGAGAGCCCTCTATCAAGAATAAGAAAATGAAATTTTCTCTAAGTGTTGGATTTTGTCTAGTCTTGCACTAGTAATGTAGATATATACTACAACCAAGGGGTGAGATCAAACAAATGTGTGGCTAGGATCTTAGTCAATTATGGTCAATATTGTCAAGCTTCAACTTGGTCTTTCTTGACCATTAAGTTTCGACCAAGGACATGTGGAGGGTGACACGTGTCGCCCTCCTATTGGTCTAACATATTTCATTCCCCGAAATTTTCATAATTGGTCAAAATATCGAAAACTTTGTGGGCCCCACAAAAACGTAAAATTTCCCGAGTGGGCCCCACGTGACCAAATCCGAAAATAAAATTGCATAGTTCCGATAAATTCCAACAGTCTCAAATAACAATTCTGAGGACCCAATTCTTACTAACAAATATTTTTCCTTCCCGTGGTTCGGAAGATTTTCCTTAGAAATAACAATTCTTCCTTTCGTACCAATTTTTAAAGTCCCGATTCCTTACGTACATTCTTATATACTCGTCCTGAAATTACGGGGTGTAACACTTGTATTGGGTACATTGCGATACAGACTAAGGTGGTAGTTGAGCCAAGAATAGGATTCATTCCTCGATTAGATATTCGAGAGAGCACTCAGCTTCTCAGTAATGTTAGGTCGACCAAGTCATTGACCAATGCAAGAGACACATCTTGGATATGATCTAGTTGTCGACTAATATAGATGAGATAAAGTGATCAAGACATTTGGATAGATACTTGGCAAATCCTAAGCTTGATCGAGTGTGTCGCGAATGAAAGGAATTTATCATCCCACATAGAGGTCTGTTTACTAGAGTCTTGTAAACGTAATTCACACATTGAGTTTGTCATCGGCGCATTCTAGGAGTTCCGTGTGAACCTTTATTTGATCAAGTGTCGATGTGTGAGGGCCTAAAGGGTCACACTAAGTCGATTATCTTTTCGGTCTAAGGGTATATTGAGAGAATGTAAAATATCAAATTTAGAATCAATATATTTTAATCAATAATAAATTATGGGATAATTTCCATTTGATGGAACTTATATAATTAAGTCAAATTAAATCTTGGATTTAATTAGAATTAAAACGTGCAAAATATTGAAAAATAAAAGAGGCGATCTTGCGCGCCATAGAGGTGAGCCGCGGCTGATACGATGGAGTCGATCAGTGACCGCGGCAATTCGGATTTGGGACAGGGTTTTTAAACCCAATTCCAGTCTGATTTGTATCCTAACATTCCCTATATATTTGGCACTTAAACCCTGGTTACTGAATTTCATACTTGAATTCTTGCTTTCTGAACTCAGAGTTCAGAAAATAAAATCCTCTCAAACCTCTGCCAAGATTTCCTAGCTTTCTTGAAGGACGATTATACCGCAGCAAGGCTTGCACCCGAATTGACAATCGCGTGCTCACCTTTTAGTGGAGACTACACTAATCTTAAACTGTAAGTTTTTCTTTATGTCTCTGCAGATTTCAATTGTAGCATAACCATACCCTTTGTTGTGGCAAGTAAGTAAACAAAAATTTTAAACTTCCGTTGTGCCTTACTTGTGTGATTTGTACCCAACAAAAACCCTACAGTGGTATCAGAGCCCAGACTGGTTCAATGGTTACGTAACAATTGAAAGACATAATAATATGAATTAAACATAAAATTGATTTAATCTGAATTAAAACAATGCTACTTGAAATCTGACATACTTGGACTGAGCGATTGACCTTTGTAATCACCCTAAATTATCAACTACGCTAAATCGAGGAAGTCATTCCGTTCTAGCACGAACTAAGCCTTGTGCAGAAACCGGTTCATTGCGAATATGGTTCACGGCGAGGAACGTGTAGGAATGGATAATGGTCGACATGTGCGTTATTGATAATGGTGGGTGGTAGTAAAGGACCCGTAATCTGAAACCTAAATTAGATTTGCGGATTGGAAGATTTTCGTAAAATCGACGCGGAACCGCTCACGAAAAGGGCGTCGGCGCGCGACCTGTTTGAGCGCCAGCTCCACCTAGGGTTTTATGATGGCGCCGCGGGGCCAGTCACTGTAATTTCCAGGGGCCGTGATTAAAAGCTTCGTTTAAAATTCGGGACTTTCTGGAACTTAAGCGTTGCGGCCCCATGGTGGAGCGCCGTGGCCCGAATTCACAAAAACAGAAACCAAAAGTTTCTGCCTTTCAAGCACCGCGGCTCCTTGGAGAATCTTTGTGGCTCCATGGTGGAAGCGCGACGCTGACGTCGAATGTTAAAAATCTCGCCAAATTTAATCCATAATTATTATTACACAGTATGTTGGTATGCTGTTTACGTGCTAAATGATTGTCATTTTCTTTACTAAGTTTTAGATTCCGCAAATCATGCTTGGGTAGGCGGCGTCCAAAACTAGTTTAGAGTCCGCTATCATGCTTGGGTAGGCGACGCTCAAATACATGTTTTAAGTAATTTGAGTAATGTTTGAAATATGTAATAGTTGATCTTGGTCATAACCCTGAATTAAAATATTCCCAAAATTTAATACAAGTCTCACTTTTTAAATGAACGTGTCGTCCGTTATAATTGATTATGGTGCAAAATCCTTTTCGGCAAGATGAATATTTATGCCCCAGCATTTGCTCTAAGTCTACGAGGACTCAGACCCTTCCATAGATGCATATAACTGTTGTAGTAGGTGATAAACCTTCGTGAGTATTTACACCCCGGTGTTTTCTCGATGAAGGTTAAGCCAACTTAGATACATAATTGTAGTGGCATAATGGGGTTGACTTGCTAGGCTGTCTTGGCGCCTCAGTGTCGGACAACCGAGGGACGCAAATCGTTATGTTTAGAACATTCGGTCAACCAATAGTTGCAAATTGTTTGCAATTGGTTTAGATACCTACCATATCATGTTGTTGAAGTTATCAGCCTCGTGACGGAAATACATGAGTTTGGATCTTGGCCCATTATAACCGTATTTGATATAAGTCTGTATTTTTTCATGGGGTAAAAAAGTATGTTAAAATAGTGGGAGCTAATTAAACTAAAGACCATGTTATTTAATAAATGTGTTCAATAGAAATTATATTATAGTGTTAATTTTAAGTCTATCCTTTCTTCAGTTACAATGTCGAATCTGTCACTTAAAATGTTGGTTGAAACGAACAAGCTGAATGAAGCCAATTTTCCTGACTGATTAAGAAATTTGCGTTTGGTGTTGCGATTAGAAAAGATTGAGTATGTATTGGATACAACACTCCCTACAGTCCCTGCAGAAGATTCTGAAGCATATGCCCTGTTTGACAAGGCAGCCTATCAGAAACACCTTGATGATATTGTATCTGCACAGTGCAATATGCTTTCTTCCATGACAACGGGTTTTAAGAGACATCATGAGACAATGGGTCCTAAAGAGATGCTAGAACACCTAAAGAGCCTCTATGACTCTCAGTCCCAGACAATGGAGCATGAGCTGCTTATAGATATTTTTAAGTATTGGCTGATCGATGGGGTCTAAATGTCTCCATATGCATTGAAAATGATTAAGCTGATTAAAAGGTTGGTTTCTGTTAATGTTGAGTTTCATCACAGAGTCTATTCCACGATGATCCTAAACCCACTTCCTCATTTGTTTGAGAGTTTCATCATTAATTTAGATAAATCTAAAGCGAGTCTGCCGACATTACATAATATGCTTGAAACCTTTAAATCCTCAATCTATAGGGGCAAAGTTGTCGCTGAGCCATAACGATGAGGTTCAAGGAAGGTGGGAAGGCATTGCCTGTCACGACCCGATCCCGGGCCCGTGACTGGTGCCTTACCCCGGGCACCCTAGTGATACAACATCAGAGTAACCAGCGGAATATAAAACAAGACATGAAACAATATGAAGTGAAAAACAGTTTATCTGAGAAAAGTTGCCTTTCGGCATATATATATATATATATATGTTTGAACAGTTACATCCCTTTTACAAACCTGCCCACAACAGTACTACAGACCTCTAAGAATGTTATAACAACTATGACGGGACAGGGCCCCGCCATACCCCTGAATGTACAAGAACCTACAACTCAGGGAAACATACCAAAAGATAAGCCTCCGGAGAAACGGAGCTTCCCAATACACTGAACTGTGATCCTATGAGCGAGGATCAACAACCGGTGTACCTCTACCTGCGGCATGAACGCAGCCCCCCGAAGGAGGTCGATAACAGTACCAGTATGTGGCCCGAAAATCAGAACGAAATCATAATCTAAAATAAAGCAGAGACATGTATGATAACAAAACTACGATTCACAACATAAGCGATCATGTCAAGTCAGGGACTCACGCCCTCAAAGTCATCCCTCATGCCCGTGGAACTCCTTCCTCACTGCCGACAGTCTAGGTATAAATCGTATGATACGTATAACGTGTCTCGGCCCATCTCATGGACTCGGTGTCGGATCGTATGGAATACATTCCCGGCCCATCTCATGGACTCGGTATAGAATCGTGTGGAATACATTCCCGGTTCATCCCATGAACTCGGTATCGTGTGAAATACATTCCCGGTTCATCCCATGAACTCGGTATCGTGTGAAATACATTCCCGGTTCATCCCATGAACTCGGTATCGTGTGAAATACATTCCCGGTTCATCCCATGAACGCGGTGTCGTGTGAAATACATTCCCGGTTCATCCCATGAACGCGGTGTCGAGTGAAATACATTCCCGGTTCATCCCATGAACGCGGTGTCGAGTGGAATACATTCCCGGTTCATCCCATGAACGCGGTGTCGAGTGAAATACATTCCCGGTTCATCCCATGAACGCGGTGTCGAGTGGAATACATTCCCGGTTCATCCCATGAACGCGGTGTCGAGTGAAATACATTCCCGGTTCATCCCATGAACGCGATGTCGAGTGAAATACAATCCCGGTCCATCCCATGGACGCGGCATAGAATCGACCATAACATTTAAACGCTCTTTTAAGACAGATTAAGATAATACCATGCTTTCCTTTTAAATCAACTAAGGCAATATTATGCCCTCCTTTTTAAACCAAAACACTTTCCTTTTTAAAGTCAAGTAACAACATTCTTTTCCAAAAGTTCAAGTTGCCTAATTTCAAATACTCAAGTCTTTTAGTTTCGAAAGATTTCATAGTTCATAGTCTTAATCAAATAACGTAATTTTTTTTAAAACAATTGAATAACGTATGCCTTATGTGTGAGTAGGTTATTCTTGTTTATAACAATCTTATTAAAGCAGCCATGATCTAGGAAATGTAATACAATTTTGTCTTATCTTAGCTTCTATGCAGATGGAGGTTTCTACTGGTTTTAATATAATTATTATTGTCAATACATTTTCCTTTATTAACGCAATTGCGGTGGTTAGTTCGATACTTATTCTCGTTTCAAATCGAGAAACATTATTCTTTAAAACCAAGTACTCATTACTCACGAATGAGGTTTCACACTTTTAACAAAATTCATATCAATTCAATTAAGTCAAGTCTCTTATATTTTAAGATCAAGTCTCTTAACTTCTAAAATCAATAAACCATTCTTTTATCTCTCTTAAGTCGTTATACCTAACTTCCCATAAAGCTAGTATAACTCTTAAGCTTTCAAAACCAAGTATTACTCTTCTTTCAAAACGATTCTTAATTCCTTTGAAATACTTCAAGATTCTTATTATTTAAAACTCAAGTCAAAAGACATCGAAGTAAAACCACGTTGATTAACACACGTCGTCTCGTACTATATATATTCTTTTAAATTATCATGCTCGAGAGGATAGGAAGAATCACATACCTCGCGACGATTCACGACAATTAGCAAAATACTCCAAAATCGTAATCCTGCTAGCCTTTTCCACCGCCGAGTAGAATACGCTACTCGCGATCTTCAACCTATAACGGTCATATAAGTCTATCAACGTCTAGACTACTCTGTAGAATAATTCTAGATACAAGATTCCTTATTCTATGGAAAATTGGGCAAGACTTCCTACCGTCAAACTACACGAGTCTCATCAGTAAATACAGTCTATGTAAAATCTGATTCGGTTCTCTTCTTTTATACCATCCTTATATACGTCTTATACTCATTTCTATACTACTAAAATATGTAATTTCCAATTACAAATAGAAGGACAAAGATATTTACCTCAAGCCCAAAATTATCCAAGTTTAAAAGTCGATCCTGAGCAAGGTTTAGCTCATGTGCATGCGCTCAATTCGCTCCAAGAAACCCTTAGAAGTTCTACACAACTTCTACTTAATACTTCAACCAACTATGAAGATTTTCCTGTGGTTTCGTTTAGTGACTAAAGGAAGTATAGTAGTATTTTCCTGCTTTTAGTATAGAGGTAACTTTGGGAATACTACAAGGTATTTGGGTCAAGGTATTTTGGACTAGTAACAACACTTGGAGAATACTTTTCTATCAAGGGGGTTTCGTAGGGCCACAAAGGGGAGGTTGGACGAGAGCTTAAAGGGAGGAGGGATTTTGCCTTGGATTTTCACAAGTGTGGATGAAGAATAAGTCTTGAACTTAAGGGGTATTTATAGGCCAATCAATGGCCAAGATCAAAGCAAGTGGAGGGTGAAGATTTGGACAAGTGTGTGTGGGTCCCACCTTATCCATCTACTACAAAAATATCTAGCCAAACATTGACCAAAGGTTTATGGCATTTTCCATGAAAAAAACGTGCCAACCACTCCCCACAATTGCCGTCCACTTGAGGGTGACAAGTGTCGCTCTCTCGTTGGTCCAAAATATTTCATCTCTCGGAAAAATCCGTAAAAATTATAAATGTCACAACCGTAATTTTCCCTTCGCAAGGTCCGGAAAACTTTTCGTCGGAAAACAATTCTTTTCGCTAGTTGTGCACAATTTCGTCCCTTATGCCTACTTAAGGCTTGAACTTTTGTACGTACGCCCTCACGTACATACTCTGGAAATACGGGGTATAACATTGCCGGCTGAGGAATGTGTGCATAAGATGCAATAAGAGAAATGAGCATTGGAAGAAGGACTGTACAACCCTAGGGGGAGACAAGGCACAAGGTGTTGGCCCTATTGGACAAGGTATGTTTGTTATTGAAATAAATATGTCTATAACTAATTCTCACTGTTGGGTATTGAATACCACTTGTGGCTCACACATTTGTAACAATGTGCAGGGGCTGATTGACAACAGAAAGGTTGGACCGTGGGAAGTAGATCTACGCGTTGGAAACAGAGCAAGAGTTGATGTTGAACGCGTGGGGACTTATAGACTAGATTTACCTTCAGGCTTTAGTTTAGAACTCAAAAATTGTTATTTTGTTCCCTCGTTAACGAGGAATATTATTTATGTCCCTATGTTAGACATTGAGGGGTTTTCCTCATTTATTATCAATGGAAATTATGTTTTATCTTATAATGATTTTATTTGTGAAATGCCAGTTTGTGGATGGATTGTATATTTTAAATCAGAGCTATGAAATTTTTAATATTCAAAATAAAAGAGCTAAAATATGTAATCCAAGAAATCTCACTTACTTATGACACTGCAGACTTGGTCACATCAATGAATCAATGATAGCAAGGTTAAAGAAGTTAGACTACCTAGAACCATTTGACTTAGAGTCCTAGGTGATTTCGAATCTTTGCTTAAGAGGAAAGATGACAACAAATCACTTTACGAGAAAGGGTGCGTGCAAGAGGTGCTTGAGTTAGTCCATACCGATGTACGTGGGCCTTTTTCAACTCAAGCTAAGGGAGGCTTTCTTTATTTCATCACTTTTACAGACGATTTCTCAAGGTTTGGACATGTGTATCTTATGAAACATAAGTCTGAAGCTTTTGAGAAATTCATGGAGTACAAGTCAGAAGTAGAGAAGCAACTTGAAACAAGTATTAAAACTCTTCGATCAGATCGAGGAGGTGAGTACTTGAGTAAATAATTTGTAGATTACTTGAAGCTTCATGGAGTTCAATCCCAATGGACACCTCCCGGAACGCCACAAATGAATGGTGTTGCTGAGAGGAGAAATCAGACCTTATTAGATATGGTTAGATCCATGATGAGCTTCTCAACTCTGCCAACATACCTATGGGGATATGCATTACGAAGCTCAATCTATATTTTGAACAGAGTTCCTTCAAAGTCAGTAGAGAAAACTCCATATGAGATATGGAACGACAAGAAGCCAGCACTTAGACACATGCGACCCTGGGGTGCCCTGCATGTGTAAAGAAGTTGCTTATTGACAAATTGGAATCTAAAAGTGAGAAGTATTATTTTGTAGGGTATCTTAAGGAAACAAGATGATACTACTTCTATCGTCCCGAAGAACATAAGGTTATTGTTTCTAGAAATGCAACTTTCCTTGAAGAAGACTATGTCTACAAGGAACAGAGTTACAACAAGATAGAACTTGAAGAAATTCAAGAAGTGCAAAAATAATGTAGAGGATGAACTCTTGTCAAATGACCTAGGAAAGGATTCAGTGGGAGTATTTGATGATTGGGTATTTAGAGTACGCCCTTCAGCCAGTAGGAGTGATGTGATAGATAATGCAGAAAAGCAAGACTCTCATACACAACCAATGGAAGAAGATACAATAGTTGTGCATCATCCTATTCAAAATGATATTCCTGAAAACTCTCAAGGTGCTGGATTGTCAAACACACAAATACCTTCTCAAAATCAAACAAACACTGAAACGCAGAATGTTCAACTCCGTAGGACAGCTAGGATTCATCTTCCACCCGAAAGACTTAACCTCCTTGTTGAAACACATAATGAGATAGATATTCCTGATGATGATGAACCTAAGACCTACAACGAAGCAATGTTAGACATTGATTCACAAAGATGGCATGAAGCCATGAAATTCGAAATGGAATCAATGTACTTATATAAATCAAGTATGAAACTTGGTTGATTTGCCAACAGGGGTTAGACCCATAGGATGCAAGTGGGTCTTCAAGAAGAAGATTGACTCATATGTAAAAGTACAGACTTATAAAGCAAAATTGGTGGCTAAAGGTTATAACAACGGCCTGGGGACAATTATGATGAAACATTTTCACCTGTTGCAAAGATTAAGTCCATTAGGATTTTGCTTGCAATAGCAACATACTATGATTATAATATTTGGCAAATGGATGTTAAAACTGTCTTCCTCAATGGAAATATCATTGAGGAGGTGTATATGATACAACCAGAGGGTTTTACATCTAAGACTCAACCCAAAGCAGTATGCAAGCTAGAGAAGTCCATTTATGGACTCAAGCAAGCCTCAAGAAGTTGGAACATTTGTTTTGATAAAGCAGTCAAATCGTTTGACTTTGTTAGAAGCAAAGAAGACCCATGCGTTTATAGTATACGCACAAATGAGAGTATTGTCTTCATTGTCATATATGTGGATTACATATTGATAATATGAGATAATAAGTCTCTCATGCAATCAGTCAAGGAATGGTTATGTCACGACCCGACCTCGGGCACGCGACTGGTGCCCTACCTGGGCACCCTTACAGTTATACATCAGAGATAATCAGCGGAACATACATGAAACTTATAAAATAAAACAACAGAAATAAAACAACAGGTTAGCCGATAGGGCTACCTTTCTGGACATATATATATATATACAACCGAAGCAATTGCCTCATTTCCTTTACAAATTGACCCACAATATGTGACTACAGACCTCTAAGAGTTTTAACATAACAACAGTGGCGGGACAGGGCCCCGCCATACCCCTGAATATACGTGAATCTACAACCTCGGGGAACTCATGCAAGAGATAAGCCTCGGAGTAAATGGAGCTTTTTCCCAAAATCGAACCGAGATCCTAAGAGCAAGGATCACCAACCTGTACCTAATACTGCGGGCATGAGCGGCCCGACGGGGGCGATAACAAAAATTTAATATGGAACGGAAATAAGGTACAAACAAAACATATCGTATAAAAGCATGGCGGTAAGTATAAAAAGGGTAAATACGAACTACCATGTCATTACCATCTCGTGAACTTAATCGTACCTTATTATCTTTTCCCATTTTCAATAAAAGTTATAGTCACTTTCTTACGTACATACTTAGGAAAATCATCAAGTTCATTACCATATAACTTACTTACCTTACATAACATAATCCGGCCCTTTATGGAGGGACGCCTATACTGCCCGGCCCAATCTGGGACGCGATAAAGTCACATAGTCTGCCCATAAAGGTATCGCCGTCCCATTCACGGGCGCGATAATGTCATATAGTCTGCCCATAAAGGTATATCGCCCGACCCATTTCGGGACACGATAATGTCATATAGTCGCCCGTAAAGGTATCGCCCGTCCCATTTCTGGGACGCGATAATGTCATATAGTCTGCCCATAAAGGTATACTGCCCGGCCCATTTATGGGACGCGATAATGTCATATAGTCTGCCCATAAAGGTATACTTCCCGGCCCATTTCTAGGACGCGATAAAGTCACATAGTCTGCCCATAAAGGTATACTGCCCGGCCCATTTCTGGGACGCGATAAGGTCATATAAAAATCCGGGAATTTAACCCAACGTACTACATACCTTTACTCCTTTTAAAAAAAATGACTCTTTTTCAAATAAAACTTCCAAGATACTAACAATCGTAGTATCAAGTCATATCTACTTTTCAAGACAAGTCACAATACCTTTTAGAAATTCATTTACCGGCTTCTAAATCAAGTGACTTCTTTCTTAAAAACCTTAAGCAATTGGTACCTTTAAACAATTTGCCCTTATTTATTTCAAGTCATTCTTTGTTTATATTACTAGAGAAAACCATTCTCTTAACCTTCCAAAAAGTTATTATAACCAACTTCCCATAAAGCCGTTATACTAACTTTATGCCTTAGACTAATTCATTTTTTTTTATAACCAAGAGACTTATACTTTCAAATCAAGTTACATAACTTTTAAAATACTTCAAGTCTCTTAACTTTAGAAATCAAGTTTCTTAACTTAGAATTTAAAATCTCTTATCTTTAGAATATCAAGAAATCCATGCTTTCCAAATCAAGTATTCTATATATTTAAATCAAGTCATTTCTTCCTTTAGAAATCAAGTCCCATAACTTGAAAAATAAAGTTTCTTAACCTTTTAAGAATTCAAGGTTCATAGTCTTAAAAACTTCATACGTAAACTCTTTTAAATTAAGTAACATATACTTTGGTGCGTTGTGAATAAGTTATACTTATTTATAACGATCTTATTCAAGTAGCCATGATCTAGAAAATGCAATACAATTTTGTCTTATCTTAGTTTCTATGCAGATGGAGAATTCTACTCATTTTAACATAATCAATTGTCATTACATTTTCCTTTATTAACGCTGCAATGGCTTGTCCGATACTTATTCTCATTTGTGCCGTAAAATTAGCCAAGTCAACTTGGCTCCAATTACCTCTTAACGACTCTTACCAACATCCCCCATAAGACTTGGTAAGAACTTAGGATAACCTAGACATAACCTTTACATAGAGTAAATCACATACATACCTCTTAACTTCTAAGAGTAGAAGGGAACATGAAATATTACCACATGTATATTCCATACATAGAATCATGCCAAAAGAAGGAAGAGGTTCACATACCTCGCGACGATTATCGACAAGTAGCAAAATGCTCCAAAGTACTTCAACCTTGATAGCTATTCCATCCTTCAAGTAGAATACGCTATACTTAGTACTTCAACCTATAATGGCCATAATACGTCCATTAACTTCTTACTTCAGACGTAGAATATTATAAGTGCAAAGTCACTAAATTCTACGGAAAATCGGACAACACTTCCTTTGTTTCTACATACTTTGCCACCTTTTTCAAGGCTGAATTCAATAACCAAACACGCCACATTTAAGGCTCAACAATGTAGTTATCAATAGGGGATTACACGCCTACTAGACGTGTAAAATTCCGCCCCACAATTGATATCAAACTAGTACAACTACAAGTGTATATTCGGCAACTTGAGACACAACGACACCAATTCTTATCCAATTCCTTTTCAATCCAAATTGTTTAGTATAACATGATATCAAGTCGCAATCGATTATAACTACTACAATCTTCAAGTACGTAACATGCGACGATTCTAATTAACGACCAAATTGTAATCCAACTTCAAATGGCTTATATGTCATTTCGGATTTTACGCTACAACCATCCATATCACTTGTAAATCTTCAACACACATACCTCATGCTAGTAAAATGTAAGGCTAACAACAATATATAATCTTGTAACACTTTAAGAGAACAAGATTGTTACCTCAACGAGTCTTAATCCAACTTCAAATCCAAAGTCGCTCCTTAGCAACTTAGAGCCTCTTCTTGACACTTCAATCCGCCACTTGAGACCCTTAGAATATCACAAACCACTTCCCTTTAATCTTCCAATCAAAACCTAGGAAAGCAACTAGGTTTTCACCTTGCGACTAATACGAAAACAATCTTTTTCCGGGATCTTTCTATTGAGATACCCTTACAATACCCTCATGAACCTTAGTTTATAGTGTGGAGCTTAAAGAACAACAAACGATTTTTTTTTCTTTTTAACCCAATGAACCCGAGAGATTCACAATGGCAAAAACAAGTTTCTTGAAAATTTGGCTAAGTGTGGGAGCTTGTCTTGCTAGTAGTGTTACTATATAGAAACATGAAGGGTCAAGATTAAAACAAATGTGTGGTTTGGATGCATCTCTTTTAAATATCAAGCTAAGTGGTCCCATTGACCAAGTCAATATTATCAAGCTCTACAATTGCAAGACTTGTCATCTTAAAAATGGTCAAATGACCCTTATACCCATGTTGATTTTCGTCCAAGCTCACTTAAGGGGGGTGATACGTGTCGCCCTCCCATTCGTCACAATATTTCGTTTTCCGACAATTTCATAATTTCGATAAATTTTTACAAGTCTCTAATCTTAACATTTCTGAGTTTTTACGTACGTTCTTAAAACATGTCCTGAAATTACGGGGTGTAACATTCTTCCCCCCTTAGAAACTTTCGTCCTCGAATGTTCTTTCGGAGCTCACTCTATCATTTCTCGGCATAATCTCATAAAACTACACTTAATGAAACCTAATTATGCCACTTATGGCCCTAATACCTCGCACACGTATATCCGTCCATCATAAGCCCAAAATGGATTATCTTTTCGTACTTCCAACCCCTTCCAGCATATACATAGTCTCAATATAATCTGTTCATGACACTTAAACATACAACAACTTTATCATGCATACAAGTTTCTAAAGGGTCAAAGACATACCTGAAATCATATAGGCGGATCAAAGGACCGCTAAAACTGGGAACTTCCACCACGACCTGCGCGGCACAGCCGGTGCATGAACATCCTGCCTAGCTATTGAAGCGAAGAACCATGGCCCGATCCAGTGAATCGTGTTGTACCACGTGACCCCTATAAGGACACTCTCTTAACATATGGCCTAGACGACCACAAGAAAAACAAGCACCCGTACCGGCGCGACATACCCCAGAATGGAACCTACCACACTGGGCGCATTGAGGCAAATGTGGCCTCGGACGGAACCCCATCTCCCGAGACCACGAAGCTCAGAGATCGGCCGGCCTCTGCATTCGGGTTGTAAAACCCCGCCGGAAAGCGGTGGAGGAGCACTCGGTGCTGGCTGCAATGTAGACCTAGTCTGCTGCTGAGGCTGTCCGCCTCGAAAGTTACCTCGAAACCGACCGCCACGGCCTCTTGGGTGGGCGTGTCTGGCTGGTCCTCTCTATCTCTCTTGATCCACGTGCATAAGCTGCATCTGGCAATATCCATACACGGTGAAGGGCCACTCCTGCATACGCATGAATCATATAACGGTCTAGCCCCATCACATAGCGGTGAACTCTGTCGCCGTGTCGCCCACAATAGTATGCGCATACCTGGCCAACGAGTCAAACTCCAGGTTGTACTCCCTGATGGTCCTCCCATTCTGCCTCAATGACAAGAACCTATCAACACAGGCTATCCTCATTTCAGGACGCAAAAATTGATCAAGAAAGGCCTCCATGAACTCACCCCAAATAGCTGGAAGAGCACCCTCACCTCTCGACAGCTCCCATGACTCAAACCAGTTCAACGCAATATTGCGTAACCGATAAGAAGCTAGCATAACTAACTCTATCTCCGAGGCCCTAAGCACCTGCATAGTCCGATGTAACTGCCGAATAAACTCCTGCGGATCCTCCTCAGACCTCGAACCATAAAACTCGGGTGGATGACAACCTAGAAAATCCCGAATTCGCAAACAATCGGCTCTAGGGTTGGCTACCTGCTCCTGTCGGCGCTGCCCTGCTACTATGCTGGTCAATAACCTAATCTGCTCTCCATTATCTCTAAACTCTGCCCGGTGCGGGAAGGAGGCTCTGCACGAACCTCTGGAGCTACCGCGCTCTCGCCTCTCTGTCTGGCGTGGTGAACTCGCTGATCCGCCTACTACCTCGGGCATAGTCGTGCCCGAGTCTGGTAACCCTCTGCGTGCCAGCGACTCCTGCTGCGCCTTGCCCTTCTGGGCCCTGGTCGCCTTCCGTGGAGGCATAACTGTTACATAAGAATAGGTCAGAGAGGATTCAACCTACTAGGACAGCTCTGCAGCACGATCTCAAAGAGGGAAGAATGGAAACCAATCCTAAATGTCCTGTAGCCTCCTGATTATAGATGTGGTGCACAACACACCGATAATCAATACTCTACTGAACACGGTCGTAGACACTTTCCGATGACTAATCGCTCGATACCACTTTTGTCACGACCGACCGGGCTCGCATGGTGCCCTACCAGGCACCACTGCAGTATACATCGAGATAATCAATGAACATACATGAAACTTATAAAATAAAACAACAGAAATAAAACAACAGGTTAGCCGATAGGGCTACCTTCCTGGACATATATATATATATACAACCGAAGCAGTTGCCTCATTTCCTTTACAAACTGACCCACAATATGTGACTACAAACCTCTAAGAGTTTTAACATAACAATAGTGGCGGGACAGGGCCCAGCCATACCCCTGAATATACATGAATCTACAACCTCAGGGGGAACGTGCAAGAGATAAGCCTCCGAGTAAATGGAGATTTTTCCCAAAAATCAACCGAGATCCTAGAGCAAGGATCACCACTGTACCTAATAGCTGCGGGCATGAGCAGCCCGAAGAAGTCGATAACAAGTGCCGAATATGGAGCGAAATAAGTACAATGACAAAACATATCTGTATAAAAGCATGACATGGGTAAGTATAAAAAGGGTAAATACCTGAACCTACCATGTCATTACCATCTCGTGAACTTAATCGTACCTTATTATCTTTTCCTATTTTTCAATAAAAGTTATAGTCACTTTCTTACGTACATACTTAGGAAAATCATCAAGTTCATTACCATATAACTTACTTACCTTACATAACATAATCAGGCCCTTTATGGAGGGCGCCATATCTTGCCGCCCAATGCGGGGCGATAAAGTCACATAGTCTGCCCATAAAGGTATACTGCCCGACCCATTCCTGGGACGCGATAATGTCCTATAGTCTGCCCATAAAGGTATACTGCCCGGCCCATTTCTGGGACGCGATAATGTCATATAGTCTGCCCATAAAGGTATCTTGCTCGCCCATTTCGGGACGCGATAATGTCATATAGTCCGCCCATAAAGGTATCTTGCCGGCCCATTTACGGACGCGATAATGTCATATAGTCGGCCCATAAAGGTATACTGCCCGACCCATTTCTGGGACGCGATAAAGTCACATAGTCTGCCTATAAAGGTATACTGCCCGGCCCATTTCTGGGACGCGATAAGGTCATATAAAAATCCGGGAATTTAACCCAACGTACTATGTACCTTTACTCCTTTTAAAAAAATGACTTTTTTTCAAATAAAACTTCCAAGATACTAACAATCGTAGTATCAAGTCATATCTACTTTTCAAGACAAGTCACAATACCTTTTAGAAATACATTTACCGGCTTCTAAATCAAGTGACTTCTTTCTTAAAAACCTTAAGCAATTGGTACCTTTAAACAATTTGCCCTTCTTTATTTAAAGTCATTCTTTGTTTATATTACTAGAGAAAACCATTCTCTTAACCTTCCATAAAATTATTATAACCAACTTCCAATAAAACCGTTATACTAACTTTATTCCTTAGACTAATTCATTCTTTTTATAACCAAGAGACTTATACTTTCAAATCAAGTTACATAACTTTTAAAATACTTCAAGTCTCTTAACTTTAGAAATCAAGTTTCTTAACTTAGAATTTAAAATCTCTTATCTTTAGAATATCAAGAAATCCATGCTTTCCAAATCAAGTATTCTATATATTTAAATCAAGTCATTTCTTCCTTTAGAAATCAAGTCCCATAACTTGAAAAATAAAGTTTCTTAACCTTTTAAGAATTCAAGGTTCATAGTCTTAAAAACTTCATACGTATACTCTTTTAAATTAAGTAACATATACTTTGGTGCGTTGTGAATAAGTTATACTTATTTATAACGATCTTATTCAAGTAGCCATGATCTAGAAAATGTAATACAATTTTGTCTTATCTTAGTTTCTATGCAGATGGAGAGTTCTACTCATTTTAATATAATCAATTGTCATTACATTTTCCTTTATTAACGCTGCAATGACTTGTCCGATACTTATTCTCATTTGTGCCGTAAAATTAGCCAAGTCAACTTGGCTCCAATTACCTCGTAATGACTCTTACCAACATCCCCCATAAGACTTGGTAAGAACTTAGGATAACCTAGACATAACCTTTACATAGAGTAAATCACATACATACCTCTTAACTTCTAAGAGTAGAAGGGAACATGAAATATTACCACATGTATATTCCATACATAGAATCATGCCAAAAGAAGGAAGAGGTTCACATACCTCGCGACGATTATCGACAAGTAGCAAAATGCTCCAAAGTACTTCAACCTTGATAGCCATTCCATCCTTAAAGTAGAATACGCTATACTTAGCACTTCAACCTATAATGGCCATAATACGTCCATTAACTTCTTACTTCAGACGTAGAATATTATAAGTGCAAAGTCACTAAATTCTACGGAAAATCGGACATCACTTCCTTTGTTTCTACATACTTTGCCACCTTTTCAAGGCCGAATTCAATAACCAAACACGCCACATTTAAGGCTCAACAATGTAGTTATCAATAGGGGATTACACGCCTACTAGACGTGTAAAATTCCGCCCCACAATTGATATCAAACTAGTACAACTACAAGTGTAAATTCGGCAACTTGAGACACAACGACACCAATACTTATCCAATTCCTTTTCAATCCAAATTGTTTAGTATAACATGATATCAAGTCGCAATCGATTATAACTACTACAATCTTCAAGTACGTAACATGCGACGATTCTAATTAACGACCAAATTGTAATCCAACTTCAAATGGCTTATATGTCATTTCGGATTTTAGGCTACAACCATCCATATCACTTGTAAATCTTCAACACATATACCTCATGCTAGTAAAATGTAAGGCTAACAACAATATATAATCTTGTAACACTTTAAGAAAACACGATTGTTACCTCAACGAGTCTTAATCCAACTTCAAATCCAAAGTCGCTCCTTAGCAACTTAGAGCCTCTCATTGACACTTCAATCCGCCACTTGAGACCCTTAGAATATCACAAACCACTTCCCTTTAATCTTCCAATCAAAACCTAGGAAAGCAACTAGGTTTTCACCTTGCGACTAATCCGAAAACAATCTTTTTCCGGGATCTTTCTATTGAGATACCCTTACAATACCCTCATGAACCTTGGTTTAAAGTGTGGAGCTTAAAGAATAACAAACAATTTTTTTTTTCTTTTTAACCCAATGAACTCGAGAGCTTCACAATGGCAAGAACAAGTTTCTTGAAAATTTGGCTAAGTGTGGGAGCTTGTCTTTCTAGTAGTGTTACTATATAGAAACATGGAGGGTCAAGATTAAAACAAATGTGTGGTCTGGATGCATCTCTTTTAAATATCAAGCTAAGTGGTCCCATTGACCAAGTCAATATTATCAAGCTCTACTACTTGCAAGACTTGTCATCTTAAAAATGATCAAATGACCCTTATACCCATGTTGATTTTCGTCCAAGCTCACTTAAGGGGGGTGACACGTGTCGCCCTCGTTAAATCCTGATATTTCATTTTCCGACAATTTCATAATTTCGATAAATTTTTACAAGTCTCTAATCTTAACATTTCTGAGTTCTTACGTACGTTCTTAAAACATGTCCTGAAATTACGGGGTGTAACAGGTTATCCATGTCATGACCCGACCCGACGGGCCGCGACCCGGCCCCATAATTGGACGACATTATCGACCTGTCACAATTAACCTATTTGATACCAAGATTTATGAAATTTAGCGATAACGCAATAACAACCCGCCCACATAGGCAAGCGACAAGTGCGCTACGTGTGGATGAACACATCTCTGAGGAGTCACCAATAATAACATAGACAATAAGCGAGCCGACAAGGCTGCCACCATATAACATTTAAGTATACTCGAAAATATCCTAACCCAGGGGATAACAACATTGCTAATCATAACAGAAGTACATATTTCCAACCCACAATTGTCTACAGACCTGTAGGAGTACAATAATGACATATGACGGGACAGGACCCCGTCGTGCCCAAAATATACATAAGTCTGAAATTTAAGGGTCTGTACCAAAATAACTGGCTCCGGAACAAGTGAGCTCTTTAATAGCTGACAGATGTCCTAAACTGGAGGGTCACCTAACCGAGCACTTGTACCTGCGGGCATGAGCAGCGACCTCAGGAGCGAAGTCGATGCGAAAGATGTACCAAGTATGTGAAACTGAAAAGTACTGTAATTGAAATCATAACAGTCCAAAATATAATAGGAGGCAAGTATGAAACCAAATAATAGTACAATTGTGCCGTGTCAAAATGAGAGTAATGAAAATCAGTTCTTACCTGTTACACCCCGTAATACCAGGGCTACTAATTAAGAACGTGATTAAGGATTTAAGATATGAATTTTGGAAGGAAAGAATAATTACATTTTCTTAAGGAAAATTTCGGAAAAAATGTGACGACGGAAAAATTATTAACTTGGAGTATAATACTTCTAATTGGATTTATGGACTTAGTATTGGATTATAAGGTGTTGGAATTGATAATATGGGGTCATGAAAATTTCACAATTTCGCGGGGACCTTCGAAAAATTATAATATTTTGGACCAATCGGAGGGCGACACGTGGCACCACTCCACTTGTCTTGCTAAGATGACAACAAATTAGATATTTTGAGAGGGGACAAGTGGACATGGGTCCCACTCCACTTGGCTATACATATCCAAGTCTTGCAAGACTTGGATCACTTTACACTTAGACCAAAAATTAAGCTCTCATCTTCTCCTCTTTAGCTCCATAATTTGAGAGCCCCTGGCTAAGAACAACCATTGTTGATCAATTTATTTCTCCAAGATTATGCCCTTAAACCAAGTGCTAAGCCTAGATTAATATTCTACACGTTTTTACTTGTCTTGGCCGAAAGTTGATGCCAAAACCCTAGGGGTTCCGTCGACTTTTTGGAAGTGAGATTCAAAGAGAAGTTGCTCCTAAGGTTGTAGGGGGTATATATATGTGATTGGAACTTGAAGAAGTGGAGCGAAACGAAAACTGCGCACCAATAAAGACCGGACTGTTTTGGGGCATTTTTGAGCAAAAAATGAGGTAAAAGTCCATCTTCTTTTAAAGTAATTGGATATTACTTATTGTTATTATGTATGGATGAACTTGTGTTAGAAAAGAATGAAGAATAAAAAGCGTTTGAGCCATTTTCGGGGCTAAAACCGTTTGGGACAGATTTGGTGCAAATGGAATTCGTTGGTTATTGTCGTTGTTATCTTCACCTATTGCATGTTGTAATGGATTAATATTGTTGTTAATAAGTTGTTATAACTTATGTAAAAGTTTTGGAACTCGAATTGGAATAAAATGGATTAAGGAACGAGTTATCGGGTTGTAGTTGTTGTGGTAGAACCGCACAAAGCGTTAGACGTTGTTGTGTCGTTTAGTGGACTGTTTTGAGGTATTAAATGCTGGAAATTTAGTTGTTGTTATGCATGTTTAAGTGTAGTAGTTTCTAATGAAAGTCCTAAGGGAATAAGGGTGTGGAAAGGCGTTAAAAGGCCTCACTTTACCTCGTTATGGTTGGATTGCGGACTGTTTTTATGGGCTGATTTGTGGGTGTTTTGTATAAGCGTAGGGCAGAATTTTACACGTCTGATTAGGCGTGTAATACCTTTGGCTAACTGTTGGTTGTGCCTTAAATGTGGCTTGTTGGTTGATGAATACGGGCCTTGGAAAGGTGGAAAAGTGCGTAGAAACAAAGGAAGTCTTGATTTTCCGTAGAATTAGAGGGCCATTATTTGGTATAAGTCCTACACTTGATAGCTTGTAGTTGATAGAAGTGCTATTGTCATTTTAGGTTGAAGTACCACGTATAGCGTATTCTACTCAAAGGATGGAATAGCTATCAAAGTTAAGGTACTTTGGAGCATTTTGCTACTTGTCGATAATCGTCGCGAGGTATGTGAACCTCTTCCTTCTTTTGGCATGATTCTATGTATGAAATAAACATGTGGTGTTATTTCATGATCCCTTCTACTCTTATAAGTTAAGAGGTATGTATGTTGATTTACTTTATGTAAAAGCTATGTCTAAGTTATCCTAAGTTCTTACCAAGTCTTATGGGGGATGTTGGTAAGAGTCGTTAGGAAGTATTTGGAGTCGAGTTGACTTTGCTAAGTTACTGCACGAATAAGAATAAGTATCGAACAAGCCATTGCAGCGTTAATAAAAGAAAATGTATCGACAATCAATTAAATTAAAATGAGTAGAATTCTCCATCAGTAGAAGCTAAGATAAGACAAAATTGTATTACATTTTCTAGATCATGGCT
The DNA here is from genome assembly GCA_029844215.1 of Przewalskia tangutica. Classification (NCBI taxonomy): domain Eukaryota; kingdom Viridiplantae; phylum Streptophyta; class Magnoliopsida; order Solanales; family Solanaceae; genus Przewalskia; species Przewalskia tangutica. The sequence goes on from JAQGDG010000256.1 coordinate 205,995, forward strand.
GCTTTAATAATATCGTTATAAACAAGTATAACCTAGTCACAACGCACAAAAGTATATGTTACTTAATTTAAAGAGTTTACGTTATGAATTTTTAAGACTATGAACCTTAAATTCTTAAAAGGTTAAGAGACTTTATTTTTCAAGTTATGGGACTTGATTCTTAAAGGAAGGAATGACTTGATTTAAAAGTATAGAATACTTGATTTGGAAAGTATTGATTTCTTGATATTCTAAAGATAAGAGACTTGATTTCTAAAGTTAAGAAACTTGATTTCTTAAAAGTTAAGAGACTTGAAGTATTTTTTTGAAAGCTATGTAACTTGAGTTTTTAAAAGAAGAGGTTTATGGATTTCAGAAGAGAAGGAATTTTATGATTCTTTTTAAGTATGTATTTATTTAGTACTTTTGGGTTTAATTTTCCCTAATGTAAAAAGAAATAAAAGTGCCTTAAGTTCTCTAAAGTGAAAGGTTGTTATAATAGCTTTATGGGGAGTTGTTATAACGACTAAAGAAGAAGTGAAAAGATGATTTAAAATGTTATGTAAAGAGACATTATCGCGTCCCAGGAATGGGCCGGGCAGTATACCTTTATGGGCAGACTATATGACATTATCGCGTCGAGAATGGGCGGGCGATACCTTTATGGGCGGACTATATGACATTATCGCGTCCCTAGGAATGGGCCAAGGCGGTATACCTTCTGGGTAGACTAGATGACATTATCGCGTCGAGAATGGGCGGGCGGTTGTTATACCCGTATTTCCGGTATGCGTAAGGGAATACATACTGAAGTCTAGCCTTAAAGTTTAGGCAAAACGTTTTTATTTGTGCACAACTCGCTAAAAGAATCGTTTCAGCGAAAAGTTTCCACGACTTTCGTAGGGTAAATTCGGCTATGCCATTTCTAATTTTTGCGGATTTTTCCGAGAGGCGAAACATTTTGGACCAACGGGAGGCGACACTTGGCACCTCCGATTTGTGGACTTGAAATCGCCCATTGGGACGAATTGAAGAACCATTGGCACGTTTTTGTGCCTTGTGCACAAGTCAAGGAGTTGGTAGGATATTTGTGTATAGTTAATCCTCACCTACACTTGCCTTGCACTTGTCTTAATCTTGGCCATTGGTTGGCCACTTCGACCTATAAATACCCCTTAGAGATGAAGATTTCTTCATCCACAAATCTTTCAAGTCTTGAAAATCCTCTCCTCTCCCTTTGTAGCCTTTTGGTCCAACCCCTCCCTCCCTTGTGAAGGCCCTCGCCGAATACCCCCTCTAGCCTAGTAGTTTGGCGAGGCCCCTAGCCTAGCCAAAAATCTACCCTCCTTGGTAGAAACATTGTCTTCTAGTATTGTTATAATGCCCAAAATACCCTAGCCCAAATACCTTAGTACTTAGTAGAAGTTGTGAAGAACTTCTAAGGTTTCTGGAGCATACAACTTAGGAGCAAAACCTTGCTCAGTGTGACTTTTCTAGGATATTATTGGGCTTCGAGTAACTAATCCTAACCTCTTTTGAATTAGAGAATACTTACTGTAGTAGTATTAGAATAAGTATTAAATACTTAGAAGAATATCACGAATAGAATTGAACTGTTACCACGTAGAAGGGTTTAAAGAAGAATAATCAAAGCAGACTTACATGGATTTGTTTTCACGGTGGACTTATATAGCTCACGGTAGGGAAGTGCGCCCAACTTTCCATAGAATTGTGAACCCTCATTTAGAATGACCTTGAGTAGTCTTTGATAGATGTGCGTGACTATTATAGGTGACTCTGCCGCGACATATTCAACTTGGCGGTGGTTTTCAGAGAAGGTATGTGATTCTTCCTAAAGCATGATATTTTACAATATATATAGTACGGTGACGTCGTGTGTTAATCGAATAATAACTACGGCAATGTCTTTGACTTAAGCTGAATAACACTTACGGCAATGCCTCGCTTAAGCTGAATAACACTTACGTGATGCCTCACTTAAGCTTTGAATAATAAAGATCGAAAACATTTCAAAGAATCTTGAATCATTTTTAACGAAGAGAACTAATTGGTTTTAAGCGAAGCTTAAGAGTTATACTAGCTTTATGGGAAGTTAAGTATAACCACTTAAGATTTATAAAAGAAAGCAATTTGCCTATGTGTTTATAACGGACTTATATTGAATTGTGAAAAGAATAATAAGATGGTTTGATAAGTAGACATGATATGATGCTATGTGTGTTAGTGTCTTGTAAAGTTTGTGTAAAGAGTATTCTTGTTGTGCTTATGTTGTTTAACGATAACTGTTAGGTTAGTGTAACATCACTCACCTCTTGACATGCAGGGGTTAAGTCGCCTCCGACTGGGGTAGACTCGGTGATGCAGGACCATGATTCGAGAATACCTCATGCGGGTCCAGGGACCTATGCGGAGCTACGGAGTTCCAGTTAGTGTGCGGGGTTATACCTCATGCGGTCTATGTGGCCATGCAGATTACGAGTCGGGGCGATACCGAGGAGTAGCTACCTCGATGCGGGGTTATATACCTATGCGGGCCTATGTGATTGGCCTATGCGGACTACGGAGTCGATTAGGCTTGAATGGTGATACTACGGGCAATTGGCCTGCCGATCATTCGCGGCCTAGAAAAGACATTCTGATTTACCTATTCTGCTCTTGTTTGTGATGTGCACTTATGCGGTTTCCTTGGTTGTTTCATACATACTTGCAAAATTGTTTTTAAAATGATATGTTTCATTTAGGTATTTTTACAGTTTCATATACTTAGTACCTGTTGTACTGACCTCCTTCGAGCTGCGTTCATCTGCGCAGTAAGAGCAAGCAGTGCTAGATCCACATTCTTAGGATCTCTACGTTGGTGTCGGGAGCTCCATCTTTTCCGAGGCTCTACTTTTGGGTATGATCTCCTGTTGTAGATAGTTTTATCTGATCGAGTATGGCGGGGCACTGTCCGCCATAGTTGTATATTTCCTTAAGTGCAGAGTCATGTATTTATGCGATGTCGGATGTAATCGCTAAACCATGTTTATATATATATCTTAAAAGCGTGTTTTCTCACATAAAGCGTATGCTTATTTTATAAAGCGTTTCATGTCTTGCTTTATATTTCGATTACTACGATGTATGACTACTTGGGTGCCGGTAAGACACGATCCACGGGCCGAGCGAATCGTGACAAAAGTGGTATCGAGCGATTAATCCTCGGAAAGTGTCTGAGCCGTATCTAGTAAGTCTTGATTATCGGTGTGTTGTGCACCACCATAATCAGGAGGCTATAGGATATTTAGGATTGGTTTCCATTTTCTCATTACGAGATCGTGCTTTAGAGGCATGTTATAGGTTGGACCCTCTAACGTATTCCTTTCTATGCTTGATTATGCCTCACGTAAAGCGGCCGGGCCCTGAAGGGCAAGCGGCCGAGAGGCGCTAGCAGACACCAGTCACGAGGCTCGAGCCCAGTCTATACGAGGCAGCGAGTTCTATGGCGCCGCCCCAGCGAGACTACAGTACCAGCGCCTCGTCCCACGGCACAGGCGGAGGTTGGGCTCTGAGAGATAGCCCGGCTATTGGCTAAAGTTGTGGCCGTCTGAGAGAAGGCTGGATCTGGCGATTCGTTCAGCTCAGCGCCGGTCGCACCGTGGTACACCCGAGGCGAATAGTTTGAGGCTCACGAGATTTCTTGAGTTGTAGCCGCGAGTTTCTGGTCGGCGGGAGGATGATCGCGAGGAGTTCATCCGTCGACTTGAAGGATCGTCGCGGGTGATCAAGGCCTCGAGGCGAGTCTGTGACCCCGGTTCACATCGGCTGCGTGATACCGCGATCGATTGGTTTGATCGTGGGAGTTATCGGGAGAGCACGCGTCCCGGTACTTCGGGATGAGTTCTCGAGGCTTTCCTCACCCACTTCTTGCCTCGCGGATGAGAGGCGCGGTGATAGATTTTTTTGCTGCGAGGCGAGAGAGGGCCTTGTCGAAGTACAATGTCGAGTTTGATTCATTGGCTCGATATGTCCCAGCGTTAGTAGCGATTATGAGATAGGGTGCACGCTACGTCCGGGCTAGATGACTATATGGCGAGTCGTATGCGGTGTTTCTCTTGTGGTATGGACGTACCGCATGCGAGCCATGCTCTTGGATGTGAGGCGTAAAGATCGCGGGTTGTGACGGCGGCGAAGAAGACGGGGCGGCGAGTCGTTTGGTGGCTATCGTGGTGGCGGCCTCGCGGCGATCTAGGTGCACCACGGCCGGCTCGAGCACTCTGCGCGTCCTCGGCCTGGCCGGAGATATTCGAGGCGGGCCGGGGCCCCGGGACTTGAGACATCGAGCGGCGAGGTTCCGCCGTCGGGACCACCCGCCGGTGTGGCCGTCGGTAGATCCCGGGAGTTGTGGTGCGGGAGTTTGTTTGATTGTAGCGGCGGGTCACTATGCGGCCCTGTCAGGCAGGCGATCTTGATGGTAGGGTCGACTACGAGTTCTTTCGCGGTCTTCTTCATCTCCTACGATTACTCGCCCGGAGGGCGAGTACTCATGGAGTCGGCCAGTCGCGAGAGTCGTGGCTCGGGTCCCGATTCTAGCGGTCCTGAAGCGCATTTATGCTTTGTCGGCCAAGCGAGATCGGGAGGCCTCACCGATGTAAATCGCAGTACTTTATCGGTTCAGGTTTGATGTGTATGCTTTGATAGATCAAGGTTCTACTGTCCTATATATCTCCCTTGTTGCTAGTAGGATAGGGATAGAGCACGAGTCCATAGACCACTTTTCGAGGTAGCTACGCGGTGGGTGATTCGGTGGTAGCTCGGCGGGTATATAGAGATTGTCTGTGACCATTTACGATCGTCGGACCAGCGGACTTGATAGAGTTGGAGATGATTGACTTGACGTGATCATGGGGATGGATTGGCTAGCTTCTGCTACGCCAATGTAAGCTGAGAGAAAGTAGTGCAGTTCGGTTTCTGAGGCGGTTGTTGAGTGGGAGGAGCACGGTATCGCCAGGGTAGGTTTATTTCCTACCTCAAGGCTAGGAAGATGGTGCGAGAAGGGTATATCTACCATCTCGTTCGGGTGTTTGATCTTGAAGGCTGCGGTACCAGATTTTCGATCGATTCAGTAGTCGTTGAGTTCCCAGGCGTGTTTCAGATGACCTCCGGGTATCCTGCGAGAGGAGATTGAGTTTTGTATTGACATATTGCGGACACTCGGCCTATTTCCATTCGCCATACGAGAATGGCACGCCGAGTTGAGAGAGTTGAAGGATCGGCTTAGAGATTTCTTTGGAGAAGGGCTTATCGGAGCTAGTGTTTCTCCGCAGGGCGCGGTATTGTTCGTGAAGAAGAAGGGCGGGGCCAGCTGCATGTGTGTTGATCTGACGGTGAACAAGGTGACCATTAAACGAATACCCCCTTCCCGGGATTGATGATTTGTTCGACGATTGCGAGTGCGAGATGTTTCTCCAAGATTGATCTGCGATCGGGCTATCATCAGTGCGAGTCGGAGAGGTGGATGTCCCTAGGTGCATTCGGACGATGCAGGCATTGTGAGTTAAGGTCATGTCTTTTAGGTTGACAATGCTCGTGATATTCATGGATTTGATGAACCGAGTGTTCAAACCATTTTGGACACGTTTGTGATAGTGTTCATTGATGATATCTTGGTTTATTCTCGCTCGAGCGAGGCGTCACGGAGCATTTGAGGGCTGTCTTGGCGATTCTCGAGACCAGCGATTATACGCCAAGTTTTCCAAATGTGAGTTTTGGTTGACTTGATGGCGTTTCTTGGGCATATTGTCGGAGTGATGGCATTCGAGTGAATCTGGCCAAGATCGGCGATCGGGACTTGGCCTGGACCTTACTCCGAAGTTCGCGATTTTACGGGCCTTGCGAGATATTATCGGCGGTTCGTGGAAGTTTGCTTCTATCTCGCACCATTGACTAAGGTGGCTTCGAAAGGCCAAGTTTGATGGGTGATGCTTGTGGCGGGGTTTCGATTCTTGAAAAGAGGCGGCGGCCGCCCGTTCTTACTCTTCCGGAGGGTCGGATGGTTATGTGGTGTATTGTGATCGTCGGGCATCGGGTTGGGATGTGTGTTGATGCGGCATGGCGGGGTTATAGCATATGCATCGACGGTGAAGAAACACGGAGGAACTACCCACGCATGATTTGGAGTTAGCGGTGTGATTGCTTTGAAGATGCGGAGGCCTTGTTGTATGGGGTTCACGTGGATATTTTTACACCACAGAGCCTCGGTATATCTTGACGGAGGAGTGAACTTACGACGGAGAAGGTGGTTAGAGTTGCTAAGGATTACGATGTTGATATCTGTACCACGGGAAGGCGATGTTGTGGCGGATGCTCTTAGTCGTAGGTCGATGGGGAGCCTATCGGATGTGCGGCTAGAGAGGAGGACATGGTTCGTGATTTGCACGATTAGCGAGCCTTGGTGTCCGTTTGATTGATTACGATAGCGATGGGGTTAGAGTTCGTGAGGTTGCGAGTCTTCCATCGTTGAGAGGTGAAGAAGCGGCAATTCGAGATCCGGCTTTGATTCGATATCGTGATACTGACTCTTCGTGAGGCGCGGTCCTTTTGAGGTAGCACTTTGATGGGGTGCTAAGGTTTGAGGGCGGTGTGTGTTCCGGATGTTTGGGACTTCGGCGGAGTTCTTGGGAAGCACACGGTAGCGCGTTACTCTATCCATCGGGTCGACCAAGATGTACCACGACGCCAGATCGTGTATTGGTGGGATGGCTTGAAGAGGGCGTTGCGAGTTCGTAGCTCGGTGCCCGTGTTGTCGGCGGTGAAGGTAGAGCACCGCGAGGCACGGTGGTTTGTTGCGGCGATTGAGATCAGGCACGGAAGTGGGAGGTAATCAACATAGACGTCAGGATTACCTCGCACTCGGAGGAGACATGATTCTATATGAGTTATCGTCGGCCAGTGGCGAAATCAGCCCACTTTCTTCCGTCGGGGCGACTTTTTCGGTGAGGATTATGCGGACTTTACATCAGAGATCGTCGGTGCATGAGTCCCTGCCGATCATATCGAACAGGAGCGGTTCTGGCTAACAGAGTCCTTCCAGAGGGTTTAGGGGCCGAGTGCTTTGATCTGCATTTCATCCACGCAGACGGACGATGAGCGCACTATCGCACTCTTGAGGATATCTGCGAGCTGTGTTATTGACTTGATGGTAGTTGGGAGGATCATTTGCCTCTAGTTGAGTTCGCGTATAATAATAACTACCACTCGGTATTCGGATGGCGCCTTATGAGGCCTTGTATGGGAGGAAGTGCGGATCGCCTATAGGTTGGTTCGATGTGGGCGAGTGCGGCTAGTGGGACGGTTGATACGGCAGCGATGGATAAGGTGAAGCTTATCCAGGCGGCTATTAATGACTCGAGTCGGCAAGTCGTAAGCGAGATCATCGTCGTGACATCTTGAGTTCGAGGTTCATGATTGGGTTTTCCTAAAGGTGTCACCCATGAAGGTGTGATGAGATTCGGGAAGAAGAAACTCACCAGATGCGTTGGGCGTTTCAGTTGTCGCGAGGTAAGCGAGGTTACTACGAGTTGAATCTGCCGTCCGTCTGGAAGCGGTGCATCAGTTTTCACGTATCTATGGTGAGAGATGTATCGGGGATCCATCTAGGGTACACCGATTGGCGATGTCAGTGTGACCGGGGTTATCGTATGAGGAGATTCCCATAGCGATAGTCGATCGTCGGGTTAGGCGTCTGCGGACGAGGCGTGGCTTCCGTCAAAGTCTTGTGCGGAACTAGCTCGAGGAGGAGATGGCGTGGGAAGCCGAGGAGGACATGAGGCGAAGTATCCTCACCTATTCCCAGCGCCTCCGGGTAATTCACTTTCCTACTTGTAAATTTTCGTTATCGTTTCTGCCTAAGTGTTGTTCTGTGGCCGTGTGTGGCATTTGCAACTGTTAAGTTATGAAGAATCTTATCGTTAACTGTCTTGGGAAGGAACATTCGGGACGAATGTTTCTAAGGAGGGGAGAATGTTATACCCCGTATTTCCAGAGTATGCGTGGGAATACGTCTGAAGTCTAGCCTTAAAGTTTAGGCAAAGCGTTTTTATTTGTGCACAACTAGCTAAAAGAATCGTTTTTCAGCGAAGCGTTTCCACGACTTTCGTAGGGTAAATTCGGCTATGCCATTTCTAATTTTCAGATTTTTCCGAGAGGCGAAATATTTTTGGACCAACGGGAGGCGACACTTGGCACCTCCAATTTGTGGACTTGAAATCGTCCGTTGGGCGAATTGAAGAACCGTTGGCATGTTTTGTGCCTTGTGCACAAGTCAAGGAGTTAGTAGGATATTTGTGTATAGTTAATCCTCACCTACACTTGCCTTGCACTTGTCTTAATCTTGGCCATTGGTTGGCCACTTCGACCTATAAATACCCCAGAGATGAAGAGTTCTTCATCCACAAATCTTTCAAGTCTTGAAAATCCTCTCTCTCCCTTTGTGGCCTTTTCGTCCAACCTCCTCCCTCCTTGTGAAGGCCCTTGGCGAATACCCCCTCTAGCCTAGTAGTTTGGCGAGGCCCCACTGCCTAGCCAAAAATCTACCCACTCCCGGTAGAAAAGTTGTCTTCTAGTATTGTTATAATGCCCAAAATACCCTAGCCCAAATGCCTTAGTACTTAGTAGAAGTTGTGAAGAACTTCTAAGGTTTCATGGAGCATACAACTTAGGAGCAAAACCTTGCTCAGTGCGACTTTTCTAGGATATTATTGGGCTTCTTGAGAGTAACTAATCCTAACCCTCTTTTGAATTAGAGAATACTTCTTTGTAGTAGTATTAGAATAAGTATTAAATACTTAGAAGAATATCACATAATAGAATTATTTGTTACCACAGTGAAGGGTTTAAAGAAGAATAATCAAAGCTGTACTTACATGAATTTGTTTTCACGATGGACTTATATAGCTCATGGGTAGGGAAGTCTTGTGACTTTCCATAGAATTGTGAACCCTCTGTTTAGAATGACCTTGAGTAGTCTTTGATAGATGTGCAGCTGACTATTATAGGTGACTCTGCTGGCGACATATTCAACTTGGCGGTGGTTTTTTGAGAAGGTATGTGATTCTTCCTAAAGCATGATATTTTACAATATATATAGTACGGTGAGCGTCGTGTGTTAAGCGAATAATAACTACGACAATGTCTTTGACTTAAGCTGAATAACACTTACGCAATGCCTGGCTTAAGCTGAATAACACTTACGAATGCCTCACGGCAAGCACGAATAATAAAGATCAAAGCATTTCAAAAGAATCTTGAATCATTTTTAGCAGAGAACTAGTGGTTTTAAGCGAAGCTTAAGAGTTATACTAGCTTTATGGGAAGTTAAGTATAACCACTTAAGATTTATAAAAGAAGCAGTTTGCCTATGTGTTTATAACGGACTTATATTGAATTGTGAAAGAATAATAAGATGGTTTGATAAGTAGACATGATATGATGCTATGTGTGTTGAGTGTCTTGTAAAGTTTGTGTAAAGAAGTATTCTTGTTGTGCTTATGTTGTTTAACGATAAGGTTTGTTAGGTTAGTGTAACATCACTCACCTCTTGACATATGCAGGGGTTAGTGCCTCCGATGCGAGGTAGACTCGGTGATGCAGGACCATGATTCGAGAATACCTCATGCGGGTCCAGGACCTATGCGGAGCTACGGGAGTTCGAGTTAGTGTGCGGGGTTATACCTCATCTGCGATCTATGTGGCCGTGCGGATTACGAGTCGGGGCGATAGGAGTAGCTACCCTCGACGGGGTTATATACCTATGCGGGCCTATGTGATTGTCCTATGCGGACTACGGGAGTCCAGGATTAGGCTTGAATGGTGATACTACGGGCAATAGGCTCTGCGTCGATCATTCGCAGCCTAGAAAAGACCTGATACAGTTTACCTATTGCTGCTCTTGTTTGTGATGCACTATATGCGGTTTCATGGTTGTTTCATACATACTTAAAGCTTTTTAAAATGATATGTTTCATTTAAGTATTTTCTGATTTCATATACTTAGTACTGTTGTCTTGACCTCGCCCGGCTGCGTTCATCTGCGGTAAGGGCAAGCAGTGCTAGATCCACATTCTTAGGATCTCTACGTTGGTGTCTGAGCTCCATCTTTTCCGAGCTCTACTTTTAGGTATGATCTCCGCTGTAGATAGTTTTATGCTGATCGAGGGTATGGCGGGCCACATCGCCATAGTTATATATTTCCTTAGAAGTGCGTAGTCATGTTATGCAAAGGTCGGATGTGCTAAACCATGTTTATATATATATGCGAAAGCGATGTTTTCTCGCATAAAGCGTATGCTTATTTTATAAAGCTTTCATGTCTTGCTTTATATTTCAGTGATTACTCGATGTATGACTACTTGGTGCCGTTAGCACGATCCACGGGCCGAACAGGTCGTGATAAAGCAATGATACCTTACGCGTATCATATGACATTATCGCGTCGTGAATGGGCCGGGCAAGTATACCTTTATGGGCGAACTATATGACATTATCGCGTCGAGAATGGGCGAGCGTACCTTTATGGGCAGACTATATGACATTATCACGTCCCAGGAATGGACCGGGCAATATATCTTTATGGGTAGACTATATGACCTTATCGCGTCCCAGAATGGGCCGGGCAATATACTTTCGTGGGAAGACTTTTGTATGACTTGTGTGTCTGCAAATGGTGAGTTACGTTATAACGTATGGGTAATCAAAGTAAGCTCCCAAATAAGAAGTCCCTCCATAAAAGGCCGAATTATGTTATGTAAGATATGTAAGTTATGTGGAAAAACTTGATCGAATTCTTAAGTATGTATGTAAGAATATTATGTTAATTCTTATTGAAAGAAGGAAAAGAATGATTAATGTACGATTGATTTCATGAGTTAAAATGACAGTAGGATCCGTATTTTAATTTTTATACTTGCCACTTTCATTCTTTTGTATACGATTATGATCTTGTTTAATGTACTTTATTTCGTTCCATACTTAGTACTTGTTGTACTGACCCCCTTAGGGGGGCTGCGTTCATGTCCGCAGGTCTAGGTACACAGTTGTGGATCAGCGAGCTTAGGATCCTTGTTCAAAGATTTTGAGATGGCTCCAAGTTAGGAGTTTGTCATTATGGCTAGAGTATATTGAAGTCTGGCGGGGCCTTGTCCGTCATAGTTGTTGTCACCTTCTTAAGTGCAGTATTCATATGTGGGTTGGGTGGTGTAAGTTGTATTTACATTGTTGTACAACGTAGACCACTTCGTGTGATTTATATTTATACGGAAGCCTTTAAACTGCCTTTATTTTTTTAAAAATGAGTGTTATTTATCTTCCGCGCTTATTTATGTTGTATGGTAGAAGGGTGCCGGTAGGGGCACCGATCCACGCCCGGATTTGGGGCTGTTACACCCGTAGTTCGTGGTATGTATACGAGGGCGTGCGTGCGAGAATCACGACGATAAAATTGGAAAGGAAGAAAGATGTGATTTTTCACGGAAAAGTTTAGGATTTTGTGAAGGAAAATGTTACGTTAAAGGGAATTGGATTACAGATTTGGTATTTGGACTTTTTGGAATATTTGAGAATTATGAAATTTTATTTCGAAATTGGTCATGTGGGGCCCACGGAAAATTTACTGGCTTTGTAGGGCCAGCTTTATTTTCGGATTTTTGGCATTACGGATATTTTCGGAAGATGAAATATTTTGGGCGAGTAGGGGCGACACGTGTCACCCCGGTGTGCCATGTTGGCCGAATTGGAGAAGAAGCGAGTGGGACGTTTTTGGTGGACAACTGCCCATTTTGTGGTGGCCATTGTCCCGTTTTGTGGTGAACAAATGGTTGGCCAACTACCCACACACATGTACCCCATCCTCACCTTACACTTGCCTAGATCTTGGCCATTGATTTTCCTATAAATACCCCTTTGTGCAAGACTTATTCTTCATCCACACTTAAAGCTTTTCCAAGGCAAAACTATCCCCTCTTGCGGTTCTCGCCCAACTCCACCCCACACTTTGTGTAGAAATACTCTAAGTATTGTTGTATAAATCCTAAATACCTTTGTCACGACCCATTCCGGGGCCCGTGACTGGTGCCTTACCCCGGGCACCCTAGTGATACAACATCAGAGAAAAACCAGCGGAAAATAAAAACTTAAGCATTTAGATAGACATGGATCAAGATAAAGAAAATAGGCCAACCAAAACGATTGCCTTTCAACATATATATATATATATATAGACATTTGGCAGCCACAATCCTTACAACCACCGCCCACAATCATACTCTGGACCTTTAAGATTTTTACAACAACTATGACGGGACAGTGGCCCGCCGTACCCTGAATGTACAAGAACCCTGGGACTCGAGTAACATACCAAAAGATAAGCCTCAAGGAACGGAGCTTCCAATCGGTGAAAAGTGATCCTAAACGCGGGGATCGACAACCGATGTACCTCACCTGCGGCATGACGCAGCCCGAAGGAGGTCGGTCTGCCAGTACCAAGTATGTGAAATCAGAAAAATCAGAAATGAAATCATGGCGATCTATATAAAGCAAGAGACATGTATGATAAACAAACTACAAGACACCACATATAAACAATCATATCAAGTCGTGGACTCGCCCTCCAAATCATCACTCGTGCGTGGAATTCCTTCCTCACCGCCTATGTCTATGATATAACAACACGAGTATATGTGAACACCAGTCCTACGTGTCGATAAAACCGTCATATGGCAAGTATAACTACGGATCCGGCCGTACCAATAATGCGTACAACCATATCATGAAGGCGACACGTGGCAAGCGATAGCTTCCGCGGCTCCACTGCGCCACCGTAGCTGGCGGGGCAAGTGAATGGAACTCGCTACGCGAGATCACAACCGTAGTCACGATACTTTGCCGCGAAGGTGACGCGTGGCGGTGCGATAACCTATACCGGATCCACTGCGTCCACGTGAGCGGCGAGGGCAAGTAAACAATTACGACCGATCTGGCCGTAAGTCACGATACTTAGCCATAAATAACTATAATGGTTACATGTCCACATCATCGGTGTAGACATGCCCATTGTAATAATAATAATGGAAGCGTGCAGTGGAATCTTCCACACTGCGGTGACGTCAAGTAAGTTCTCAACAAGTCAATGACCCTCCATCGAGAGAGCGGTAGAGTAGAAACACA